>CANUEP010172437.1:0-195561 GCA_947857235.1 Jatropha podagrica
GTTTAATCAAAATCCTATGATTTAATTAGGTGGTTTAGTGGTATTTGGAGGTAGAAAAATGAAAGAAAAATGGAGGAAGAAGGAAGAAGAAGTTGGCGTGGAGGAAGAAGAAGGGAGGAGAGAGAAAGTGTTGTGATTTAAGTAACAAAGTCAAACTTTGCTTCTCATTTTATACTAAATCAATGGCCAAGATTAAGTCTTAAGTAATTTCATCCAACAGTCTAAATATTCCTCAAATAATTCATTTCTAAATATTATTTAACTCCACAAATTAATTAAATTAACTTTCCAAAAATAATTCACCATTTATTCCTTAATATATCACAATAAAAAATAATATTCACTAGTTGCCGCAATTCTCCAAAAATATTCGTGAAATATTCTCTACTCATCTAAATCATACAAACATGCTCCAAAAATATTAGTTAACATACTAAATACATATAGTAATTTTTACGAGTCGAAATAATACCATATCCCGGACCGATGATACTATTCACAGACCAGTAAATCACCATTACCGACACTGAAAAAGACATTAAAAAATAGTCTGTTACAGAGTCATTACATTCTCATCATCATAATCCACGACTTGTACCCTTTTCCAAGAAACCAATTTTTGTTCCAAGATTCTATAATCAGTGCAAATATAATAAAAACCCTAATTTCTACTGCTGGTGCTTTAACTGACTTCAGTGAAAACTCACATCTGAGATACATTCATTTCCTTCGGAGATCATTAATAATCCATCTAATGCCAATATTAAGGTAATAGTCATGAATTTGGAGATAATAGTAATAATTCAAGATTTAAGCCTGAAAGCAAATGTCATATTAAGGGCTTAAAGAAGGTTAAGTATGGTTTTTGATAATGATTATTTGATTGAAAAATGCATGATTTGTTTAAGGAAAATTGATTGGCCATGAGGAGAATTGTTTTCATGTAGATTATACTTTTAGGTGGTTGAGGACAAGTTTTTTTTTTTTTTTTTTTTTTTTTTTTCTGCTTTGTCCCTAAAAATAAAAAATAAAAAATAAATTATTTAGGTAAACTTTAATTAGGAATACAATTCACTTCTATTTTTCCATTCATCTATTGGTAAAATCTAAGTAATGTTCATATTATATTTGTACTAATTAATACATTATATATCTGCACTTGTTATTTGAATTCTTTTTCATGGTATATTAGAAAGAAATTTTACCATTATTTAAAATAAATAAATTTCATAAAATTTTTTTAAAAATTTATATTTTTATATTTGAAATAAAAAAATGTAGATTTTAATTCTAAAAATTCAATTCTGTGGAATACAAATAAAATTATCACTATAAAAGTAAACTAATCTATATTAAGAATTGAATTTTAGATGAAATAATTTTGACTAGTAGTAAATTGAATACAAATAAAATAATAAGCTTATCAGAAATCAAACTTGTGTTCTTATTTTACGAATATGGTTGAGATCGCTTATTATCTCAACTAACACCTTATTGGTATTTATCACATTTATCTTGAGATTAGATTATTTCTAACATAAGTTACATAATATTAATATTTACATCCACATAGATAGGCTTATTTAATTTCATCAATTGTTTCTCAACTTAAACGCTTATCACTTGATCTCCCAAAATTGTAATTTTTTAATGTAAAATTCACTAATTTTAATTATGTAACTGAAGTAGTTAATTTACCCTTCTGTTAATAAAGTGTCTATCTTTAATGGCAACATAACGCACACAAGCAATTAAAGCATTCAAATGTGGGTAACATGAAAATTTAAAAACACTTAAAGAAGTAAAAAACTCAAAAATATTATAATTTAATGTACATAATTATTAAAATTTTACTTATAAATAAGATTATATCATTATCTAATAATATTTTATTCATTAATAAACGTTTATAAATTATAATTTAAGTAGCGTTAATTAATATAAATTATTTTTTTCTATTCAAATTCAAGGAGGAAGATTGTTGTTGTACGAAGCTCAGCAAAAGCCAAACATCATTATTGTTTTAAAATTAAATGGCTAACATTGGAAGAGAAGAGGGGAATATTCTTGTGGGCAGCTATAATGATAAAAAAAACTCTAACACAGCAGAGGAAAGGAATGTGAACGAACAATAACATTGCTTGAAAAGAAAATACCGAACCTAATAAGTGGACGACAACGCAAATTATTTGTCAAAAGACTGAAACTGAGATCTCATAACAAAAGATAATGTTATGAAGTGTTTGTATAATTGAATTAGTGCGTGCTGATCGACTATAGGAAAGAAGTGTTTGTATGATATGATGATGACTTATATTTAAATCTAATATTAAAAATTAAAAATTAAAAAATTATACTTTAATATCAAAATTTAATAAAAGGTAAATATTACTAAAAATTAATACTTAAGTTTAAATTCATTATTAAGAATTATCAGATCAGTTGGATACTTTTTAAATTTTTTAATTACGAAACAAACAATCAAATTACATTTCTTTGCATAAAATAAAATTAACTTTCACTTTATCGAGAGGATTCTAAAAGAGGAAGATATGATATGATCTGATCTGATCTCTTTAACGATGGTACGCTTGTTATCTTTATCATTCGTCTTTTGATGGTATCCCTCATCCTTATATATTGCCCTCACCTCAACATCCCTTCGTCGCACTTCCCTCTCTCCTTCTCTGTCTGTAGTTTTATACTTTTATTTTACTATAAAGTAGAGACGATGAAGGGTCCTATGCGTCTTTTCTTAACTCTTCTCCTCCTCCTGTTGCTCCTTGTGGCCACTGGTAATTAAAATTCTCCAGCATACTTAATTATTAATTACTATATAATCTTAGTTATTGATTATGTATTTGCAGAGACGGCGGAGGCAAGGACATGCGAGTCGCTGAGTCATAGATTCAAGGGCATATGTGTGAGGAAAAGTAATTGTGCTGCCGTTTGCCAAACAGAAGGCTTCCATGGAGGCCATTGCCGTGGGTTACGCCGTCGATGCTTCTGTACTAAGCATTGTTAATCATCATCTACGACATATATATAATTATATGTGAGAGTGAGAGTGATAATCATCAGTTATCCTCTTCGCAAGAGTTTTATTTCTGTGCTTTAGAATAAGTATTGTTTGTGTATCTTATCATCATCATCATCCTGTGCTATATACTCAACACGTACGTGTTGTTTTTTTTAATAATAATAATTTATATTATAACCCCATATTTTCTGCTGCTCCGTGTAAGAGTTATTGCTTATGTTACTTTCTCCTACTGCTATCTTTTTCAGATTTGAAGGAGAAGTAACCATAAGCTACATGTTGAACTCTAAACGGAAAAGGAATCATGTTATTCCAGTGTCTCAATTTTCTTTTTTTATTTCTCCATGTAAAATATTATCAATCTCCATCTCGTGCCCCAACTTTTCCGTTGAAACGTCAGAGATTGTACCTTTCGCTGCATAAATTTACGGGCTTTTGCCCGGCGTTTTGCAAAAACATATCAATGCAAACGCTGTTTTCCGAAAAATATTTATAAAAATAGTATTTCGTTCATATTTAAAGACATTTATTTTAGTTATAGAATGATAAAAATATTGTTACGCTGTGATTATAATAAATATAATAAATTTTAATTTATTTACTGTTGTCCAGCATTTACAGATCAATATTTTCTTTTATCTCTTTTTATTAAATATTACACTATAAGTGAAATAACGTTACAATATCAAAAAGTTCAAATTTCAAATTTTAATGTAAATTTATAAATTCAGCCAATAAAAATTTATATTTTGATTTGTTAACAAAACTATAAATTTAGTCTAGACAAACTGATACCAACTAATTAATTTTAAAAAATTAAAACACTCAACCGATAATTTATAGATAAAAAAAAAGTATCGATATCTCAATGAAAAAAAATAAGATGGAGGCACTGGTACATATATTAATTTAATATTATACTTTTCTTCAAAAATCTCATAATACTCTTAATTTTTATTTTAATATATTCATTAAATATTTTAATTTTATAATAATATAATTATTAAACATTTTAATTTTTACCCACCGGACACTTAAGCTTGAAAAATTAGGATACATCATTCATACTGCGCTTTCAGCTACGGAGAGAGTGAATATGTATAAGTTATTCTCTTCTTTAATATGTAAAAAATCTAAAAAAAATTACAACCATCAACTAAATTAATTTAAACTATAAAACTAATAAAATTATATTTATTACTAAACTATAAAATTTAATTAGAATATTAGGAGTAAAATAATTAGTACCTCCGAAAAGTTTCTATAAATGCACAAATTTTCAAAAATTAGTGTAAAAAGTAAAACAGTAAAAATCGTGAAAAATTGAAATGTAATTACGATAATAAATTTATAATGTAAAAAATTGAAGAAGAAAATCAATTAATAAAATAAAATAAAATAAATCAAAAATTGGCAATTCATTATAATTCCAAGAGATGAAATACACTTACATTATTGAAATTTATTAATTAAACATTTCAACTATTTCGAGAAAATCACAGTACCATTCTATTGGAACTATTGTACCCTTTGATCCTTTGGATGTAACGTTTGTTTTTTTTCAATGTTCGTTTTCTCTCAATTAGCTCTAAAAGACTTATTTATAGTGAGATTTTAGATTAATTAAATTAATATTAGGATTTCTAATTAATTTAATATTTATATATAGTTAATTGATATTTAATATTCCTTAATGATTTACATTAAAATAAATAATTTATAATTAACTAATAATTCTTTTTCCTGATTCTTGTGTAATTTAACAATTAAGATTAATATAAATGACTCAAAAAATTTTTATTTTTTATTTTTTCGTTCTCTAGTGTACTAATACGTAGGTATTAGTCTATTAAATATTTACAAAATATTTTATATTATTTATCATATTTTAATTAAGATATAGTCCCAATGTTAGCTATCTCAATATTTATTAAATTATATATTTTTATTAAATTATATTCCTAATCATAATGAAATTAAAAATTAGTAATTAAAATAGGATTAAGTTATTCAATAAAATTAAAAATTATCTCATTATTAAAAAAATAAATTCCTAATTAGAATAGGATTAGATTAAAATTATAATAATAATAATTAGAATAGAAAAATAAACACAATATGATCTGAACTTAGCTATTAAGACTAATTTATCCTTAATAATACTTTTTATCAATTAGAATACGTATGGGCATTTTGGGGACCAAATGTTCCCCCCTTCGTACTTTTATATATACTAGTTTTTTAGAACATGCGTTGCACGTAGATACCAGTTATTTGTACCCATTATATAACTTTTCTTTTTTTTTGTTTATTTCAAAAGTTTATTATATGTATCAATTATACTGAAATTGACATTATACTTATAAAATAAATTAAAAGACATTACAAAACTATTGATAGACATTATATATCTAATTACAAATATTATAACAACTAATCATTAATATTGTATAAAATATTTGAAATAAATATCATTCTTACTTATTAACAATTTGAATGTCTTTAATATCACCACAAGTGTAACATCGTAATGGTAGCTAAAAAAGATATTTAATCATATGCTATAAAAATAATAATACAAAAAATATAATAATAAGGATTACTAAATTCAATTTCATAGTAAATTTTAATTTCTCCAACTTCTGTTAGAAGTAATGTTGAGATTATTTGATTGAAGGATTAGGTATTGTGTGATTCTTGTGCATGACCGCTGATATAATTGTTTTATTTATGATTTATTATATCATAATGCAAAACATTAAGAAGTCCGAGTGTCTCCTAGAATTCGAGTCAGCAGATAGAAAGACTCAGGTCTATCTTGGTCTCATAAGGTAAGAAGAAAAATATTTTGTGTGTACTTTCTAATTTACAACTTTAAAAAGAAATAAAGAGATATAAGGATATTAAATTATAATAAATATAAATAATAATTATTCTATTAATTTATAAATAGATAAAATTAATATTTTTCACAAAAAGAAAATATAATCGCAAACTTAATAATTTCAATTCAAAATAGCAAAAGTAACAAATTATTGATAGCGAAAAATAATCAAAACTAAATATCTATATATAGTGGTATGATAAGACAATTTCTTAGTTAGAATCGTATTAAAGAATAAATTTCTAATTAGAATAGGATTATATTAAAATTATAATGATAATTAGAATAGAAAAATAAACATAATGTGGTTCTAACTTAGCTACTAAGATTAAATTGTCCTTAATAATATTTTTTATTAATATTTTTTATCAATTAGAATACGTAGGGGCGTTTTGGAGACCAAATGCTCCCCCACTCGTACTTTTATATATATTATAGATATAGATAGATAATTAAAATCATATTAAAAAATAAATTTTTAATTAGAATATGATTAGATTAAAATTATAATAATAATTAGAATAGAAAAATAAAAATAATATGATCCCAACTTAGCTATTAAGACTTGTCTTTAATAATATTTTTTATCAATTAAAATACGTAAGGGCATTTTGGCGATCAAATGCTCCCCCATTCATATTTTTATATATATTATAGATTGATAATTAGAATCATATTAAAAAATAAATTTCTAATTAGAATAGAACTAAATTAAAATTATAATAATAATAATTAGAATAAAAAAATAAATATAATATGGTCCCAACTTAGCTATTAAAACTAAATTATCCTTAATAATATTTTTTATCAATTAGAATACGTAAGGGCGTTTTGGAGAATGTTTTCCATTCATATTTTTATATATATTATAAATTATAGATAGATAATTAGAATCCTATTAAAAAATAAATTTTTAATTAGAATAGGATTAGATTAAAATTATAATAATAATAATTAGAATAGAAAAATAAACACGACGTGGTTTCAATTTAGCTATTAAAACTAAATTATTCTTAATAATATTTTTTATCAATTAAAATACGTAGAGTCATTTTAGAAACAAAATGTTCCCATTCGTATTTATATATATTATAGATTGATAAATTCAATATAAAAAATACTTCTTCCTCTGCATTATAAATGGACTCCACATCATTCTTTTTGGATTATATACTATCGTGTCTTGGCCCAGGAAAGCTCATCAATGGGGTACGTGGCGTAAGATGAATGGTAGTGGTACCATTTTGTCGCCATCTAATGATAAATAGTAGTGTGAACAAACACGAACGAGTCCTGTGCATGTGCATTTCCATCTTTCATGTGTTGTTGTCACATGAATTTTTCTTTTTTTCTAATAATAATTTCATTTATGTCAAATAATTCTATTAAATTCTTGTAAATAAAATTTATTAAATTATCCCAACATTCACCGGGTAGAGCTAATCATTCTTATGAATACAAATTTTAAGAGCAAAATATTTAAATTCAACCATAGATTTTATTACTGTAATTTCATAGAACCTCAATTTGGGAGAGACTTATTACACTCTAACATTACTAATTTTGATGTTTTTCCATGCTAACAATAATATTTTTAAAATTTTTAATTTTTATATGTAAAATATTAATTTAGTTTGTGATTAATACAATTTTTAGAGCAATATTTTTATAATTTTCAATCAATAAATATTTAATTTAATTTTAATTATTAATGCATAAAGATATATAATATTATTAAAATTTATAAATTTAATAGTATAAATGAGTCATTTAGAAAATTTCAGATACCATAAAAAAGTTTATAGATAAAGTATATGGCTAAATTTAAAATGAAATATGAAACCGTTGTTTTCACATGGGCGTCTGAAATGATAAAAAGTAGTAAAAAGTAAAGAGGAAAAGAAAAAGCAAAGAAAAAACAGTGTGAAATGGTTTTGCCATATTGGACATACTTCACATTTAGGTTTGATCAAATTAATTAAATTATTATTATAATTTGATAATATTAATTAACAGTGCTTAAGGTTTAACTCCATCAAATCACTTGATTCATCTATCAAATTTCTCTATTAAAATATTTGAAAAAGATTAAAATATTCTGACACTTAAAAAGAAAAATAATTAATTCATCCTTAAACCAATTGAGTCATCATTGTTAGACTATTTGGTCATTCCACCCATTTTTTCTAGATTTTTCTATTAAAATTTTGGAAAAAAAAAAGACTAAAATACTTTATATTTAAGAATAAAAATACTAAACTAATCTAGGTTAGAATTTTCATTTGGTGTGGAAGGAAAACGAAGAGTCAGAATATATATTGATTATTCATATTCACAAAAAAAAAAATTTATTGACATAATCATTTTATTGTCTTGAGTCACCTACAAAAAGATAAATAAAAAAAATGTACATCGAATTAATTTCAATAAAAATAATAGACATTTAATTTTAAATATCAATATTCAAGAGAATAAGTTATTTTATATATTAAGGACCATTAAGTGATTTGACGGAAATAAATCTTAAGGACTATTAATTAATATTATTAAACTATAGAGGTGAACTTACGAGACCATTAATTAATATAATCAAACAGCAGAAATAAGTTGGTTAGTTTGGTCAAGCCTTACGAATCGATTGAATTATTTTCCTTCACCTTTATTTCATTGTCATATCTCTATATATGGAGACCATACGCAGAACCCCTTTCTGCACCTCTCTCTCTCTCTCTCTCTGTGTGTGTTTCAAATCAGAGATGAAGAATCCTATGCGTCTCTTCTCAGCTGTTTTCCTCCTCCTCTTGCTGCTTGTGGCCACTGGTAATTAATTAACAAAACAGTATAGCTTTATTCTGAGTTAATCGTGTCCATGATATTAATATCTTAATATTTGTGCAGAGATAGGGCCAAAGATGGCGGAGGCAAGGACATGCGAGTCTCAAAGCCATAAGTTCAAGGGAACATGCTTAAGTGAGACTAACTGTGCTAACGTTTGCAAAACGGAAGGCTTCACCGGAGGAGACTGCCGAGGGCTACGCCGCCGCTGCTTCTGCACTAGGCATTGTTAGTCAGTAATATGTTCTGATAAGTATATGTGACTGATGAGAGGATAGGAAAGGAGAGGAGCGGAGAATCATAATTCTCATATATTTCCTCTTTATTCAGAATAAACTCATCTATCATTATAAATTAGTGTGTGTTTTGTGTTTTCTCTAAGTTTTTACCTTTGTTTGGCTTATGGTTTAAGGACTTGTTCACGACTCAAATTAATTTAATAAAAACTGATTAAGTATTAATAATTAAAGAGTATAAAATTTCAAATATTAATTTAGTATATGAGTATATCAAAATACTCTATTGCCATCCATACTCTATGATCCTTTGAATATATGTGTGTTGGTCTAATATATCAAAATACTTCAAACTTTACTCTTTTTTATTTTTTTAATCAACTTTATTTAAATTAAATAATTTTGCATAACTTCAAATTTTAATTTTTAAAGTAAATATACTAATTAATAATTTAGTAATATAAACTTCTATTATTTGCTATAAAAATCAAATTAATAAAATATAATTATTTACGTTATCTATATTTTGAGGATGAAATCCCAACTTTTATATATTTTTAGATGGATAATATAGTTAATTATTATTCATTTAATAATAAATAGATAATAACTTCTTAATTTTTTTAATTATACATTATAAAAGATTATATTATAAAATTTATAGATATGTCACCCATTAGAAATGAATATAATTTTAAAAAATAATGTAAATAATATCTTAATTTATCTCATATAATTTCATAAGATCGACTTAATGCACTGTAAATGGCTAATACATCAGATATATGCTCGTTGTGGCCATTGGATACTGAGCCATGGCCCACAGAACAACAAAGAACCACCGTCACATCTGCGTCTGCCCAGTTTTTCCAAAAGCAAGGAACAAATAAAAGATGCCTTAACGGCTTGGCCGACATTGGAGAGCCAGACAGAGATGGCAGAGTATCCAAAGAAAGCAAGCTTCCAACCAAAAAAATAAGACAAAGGGCCACAACGAAACGGTAAAAGCATAGTAATAATTCTAATTTCAGCCAAAGCACGAAATTGAAAATAAAAATAAAATAAAATATGCAAAAACAAAAGAAAAAGATGAAACCACAGACTCAAGCTACCAAAGGCAAGTACTTTATTTACCCATAACTTTTGTAGAAAATAAATAAATTTATTATTTATAAAAAAACAAAAATAGAAAACATAAACTATTCTTACAAAAAACAAAACCTTTGCCGTACTAAAACCGTATAATTTTAAATTATAAAAATTAAGAAAATCCCTAAACTCACCTCGGAGGAATAGTTGAAATGAATAATAAGAGAAATCTAGATTTTTTTTATTGCATTAATTTGTCTAAACTCTGATCAATAATTTATGAATTAAATTAATAAAAAATATTTTATTAAAATGATGGTATTTTTAATCATTTAAAAAAAATGATAAAATAAAAATGATTTTTAGAAAATTTTGGGTCGATTTATGTAGAGTCAACATAGTCTAGATAAGTCTAATCCGCCCTTTTTCGGAAGTGAACAAAAAATTAGAAGAAAAAAAAAAAACATTACCTACGTGTTACCCACAAAAGTGCTCAAATTCAATGTTTTACTTTTAATAAGTAGATATTAACAATAAAAAGTAAAATTACATTGATATGACGACACGTAACCCAATTGATGCGCAGAAGCACCTAGAACTGGAATTCCACGAGAAGACTCCAGTGAAGCACCGATCTCTCTTCTTCTTCCTTAAAACTGAACAACAAAACAATAATCTGGTAGCTAGACGCTAAAAACGAAAAAAAAAAAATGTTCTTCTTCTTTGCTGGAGGATTGGAGCAGCAGGTTCGCCAGGTCCTAAAATCAGGCGTCGGAAGGTGCATAAATTGCGGTTCCAAAGCTGATCTAGTGGAGTACGAGAAGGTTCTCAAGCTTTTCTTTATTCCGGTATGGAGATGGCCGGGCAAAGAGCCCGCTATGTATTGTGGAAACTGTAATCTGATGTTCCCCGAATCATTTTCACTGCCGCCGTCGCGGTCTGGCTCGGTGCCTCCGTCTGCCTTATCGGAGAGCTTGCATTGCAGTTTCTGTGACCGAGTTGTGGAGCCCGAGTTCAGATTCTGTCCTTTTTGTGGGTCTTCTCTGTAATTTGGGGATTGTTGATGTTTTGATTTGTAATAGATGCAGCTGCAATGTGTCGATTGAGAATTTTAAAATCTCTAAATTACAATATATGGGTTTGACCTAAATTATTTATTATGATTAACAACAGAAACAATCTGATTTGCCCTTTCGATGCGAGAGCAAATAATTCAACTGCATAAATTGCGATTTCGATTTCACATTTTCAGAACCAGACATGGTTTTACAGAAAGATCTAAACTAAAGATTAGAAATTTATCTTGGCAAGGAAATTAAAAAAACAAAAAACAAAAAAAAATGGAGACAAGGAAGCTGAGAATGTTGCAATTCCATTAAAAATAATTGTTTAGTATGATACAACAGAGCTTTTCGACCGCCGTTGTCCTTAAGGGATGCTGGAAAACAATCCTTATGGACTTCACCGGCTTTGAAAGACATGTAAAGAAGGGGAGAAAACTCACTTTACTGTACACAAAATCAATAAATTGGTAGTGTACATATTTCTCTTATCTTGCAAGGACCCGTATGCAGAAACAATCTCTTCTCTGCCTTAGATCAAACTAACACTTACTGTTAAGGAATGTTTTAAGGATCTCCTTCCACAGACCAAAAGCTAAACTGCACAACATTCCTCTACAAGAGCTCACTTACTCGCAAGTCTGCTTTAGGACTGTTAAGTTGGATAAGAGAGATTCAACTTGAAAAGATTCAGAGAAGTTAGGGCTTATTCTTTTTCCTAATCTTTTACTTTGATTTGCTGAAAGGTAATTCTTTTGCTCCTCTTTCCACAGCATCTCTCCATAGCCTATACCTTACTCCTAGTTTATCATAAGAAACCGGCAAATTCCACACATTTTCCCCATTGATCATTCGCTCTTGTTGCCCGAGTACAAGTCGTAGATCCTCATTTAATACCTGTTTTGTACAATCCCAATTGTTCAGATAAAAAAATTGAAACTAATCTGTTTGGCATAATTGCTTGAGTTGTTATTTCTGGGAAAAACAATATTCTGAAGATGCCGTTTAGAAGTTATTTAAATTTGTTTTTAGGGTGAAATTCACATAATTTGTATATAAAGCTTTCAAAATGTATAAGCAGCATTCCATTTTGTTTTGTTTTTTTTTTCAATAGCATTGAAAAATGATAACATGATAAATATGCTATATATCAACTATAAACATAAATATAAAGGTGAATTCAGTTCTGAAATTCTGTTACCTGTTCAGCAAAATGTCTCCATAGATAGTGCATGAAAGGAATGTGCTTTAATACAGGAGCAAAATCGAGTGACATTCTGTATAATAACCTAGTTTTTTGTCTTGATGAAGGCAAGCATACATGAAGTTGGTGAAGATGAGTTTCACATTGCTTGGTACTTTTCCCTTCTAGCTTTCCAGGCTTTGAGATCCCGATTGTAGATAACACCATACATGGTGGTCGAAATTCCATATCAATCGGATAGGGATCCCAGTATCCTTGGAGGCCAGATGCAGGCGTTAAAAATTTCACCAAGCTGACAATTTAAATCACAAACAAAAGCCATATTTCAGCAAACACTGTCCGTACTTCTGAAACGACAGCTGTTTTCAACTTTCAAGACTAAGTAACAGGATCAAACCTGGGAACACTCCAACCCTTTGCAAAGGTAGATGTATGAGTAAAAGGGGCATGTGCAAGATCTAAAAGATTATCCAGAAGTAGCCCATGTTCCACTGGAAGTTCCATGACAATCTACCACATGCAAGAACATAGCATAAATGAGATGACATGCTTCTTTATAAAATCATGCAAACATTCCCATCATTCATGAAAAAGCAAAATGGTCAAGGTGCATCTGAAATGTACCTCAGCATGGACTTCAAATCCTGGAGGAGGCTGTAACGAAGGAAGCATTGCTGCAGGAGGGTCACTACCAGGCCAAACCCATATCATTCCTTCCTGCTCAAAACATGGCAATGACTTTATCTTCACATTGAGTAATTGTGTAGATGGCATCTTCTCACATTTTCCATCGGTTGAGTATTCCCACCCTGATAATTGATCAACGATTATACAAGTTCAACAATTGAGTTGGTTGTCTATTTACCCGTTCAAATATATGTTGAATACTAGAACATAATGTTCACATTATTTCTTTTCATTAATTCTTACTGACCATGGTAAGGACACTGGATCCGGCCCTCATTTACTGAACCAAGGTGAAGAGGACATGCTCTATGTGCACAGGTGTTCTGGACACATCCAGGTTTCCCATCTTTCCCACGAAAGATGACCCATGGTTCCTCAAAGCAATCAATTGGAATCTACAATAGAGGAAGTTTAAATAACTCGTACGGATAAATCCACAAATAACTGAGGTGCTAAAAATGACAAATTTCATTATGATGAGAAATGATGTGATTTTTATCTAGAAAATAAATATTTGATACATAATGATGAATCGCAGACATTTGAAAGAGTTACCATTGTGTCATCCTTTAGATCAGTGGAGAACGCAACAGGGTACCAGAAATTCTTAAGGTGGGAATGGTACGGTTGAACTGGACCAGACACATTCAAGCTTTTCCGGGGCAGTCTTTTCACAGGGTCCATAGATTGGGTAGAAGTACTGGGAGAAGAGGATGCTTGGTCTGACTCTGTTGTGGTTCTATCTTGCAACAGCCTATCATTAACCAATGCTTCCATGTAAGCTAGTTTATCTAAAGCAGTAGCAACCCTTGCTTCAGATATATGAACCTGTTGTTATTCACAGGTCAGACATTACAATGCTGATGAAATTTTACAGGGTGAGAAAGCATCTTTCCACTTGGTAAAGAATTGAAAGTTTATCTTTGAATTTACATATATAATCAATTAGTTATTATTCCTACTTCATTTGGTTTGTGCTATTACTTAAAATTAGTTTAACTGCATTTTCTATATCACTGGATAATTAGATACCTGTCGGTGAGCCTGGGCTAATTCTTCTTGCAACCCAGCGAGGTCCTTCTTCAAGGTGCCAATAGACTTGTAATCACGAGCTAGAGGATTTAAAACTTCAACGACCTATAGTCATATTTCTCAAAGTGATAAGTTAACTCATAAATGATATACTCACCAAAAAGAAAAAAATTGCAACATAATAATCTTACATAACAAAGAAGATATCAGATTCTAACAGTCAGTTCAAGAGGACTACATGCTCAGTAAAACAAATCTAAATCTATTGTGCTATCCATTAAGTAACTCAATCAACTTCAACGTTGCTCAAAATATATTATCTACAATCCACAAGAAACTAACTCAAGAAAATCAAAAATAGCAAACCTTCTCATGAAGGAGCATGATGGTAAGAACATCTTGTCGAGCTCGCCAATCGCAATACTGAATGTCGTATCTAGCCACTTCAAGTGCTTGATTCACATCCAAGAACTTCCCTTTACATTGTGGCATTTTAGTCCTTGGATCCTCTACATCAAAGAGGGTACTCCATGTACTTTTTTTATCCAGCGGGGCACCTTCCTCCCCAAAGACTGCAAACACCCCAAACCCACTCCTAACTCCCTGAAAACACACAAATGGATTACAATCCCAGCTCCATAAGCATCTACAATTTTGTCGGTATCTTAAGTACATATTTTACAGAGACAACAAAAATCATAATCATATTCATAGATGATGTCTACTTGACTGTGATCTAAGTAAGAATTATTCTAATAAATCAATCAAGTTAAAGAAATGTCTTCTAAATTTAGTAATCAGTAAATAAGTCTAGCAGGAGAATAAATTAAAAACCTAACATGTTTTAGCTTTGTCACGAGTCTACCACAGCCAGAGGAACAGTTCCATTGGCAATCATTAATCAGTTCCCTAATCAAAATTTTCTCCAAATAAAATAGATGCCCATTTGACTTCATCAGATAAAAATGTAACAGAACTCCCATATATCGAGAATAAAATATTTTCCATTGATTTTATCCAATACCCAGATAAGATTTTCAAATAAAAATACCAAAAACCACATTTTTTTGAGCCTGAGCAACTAGCAAAAGAATAAATAAATAAATAATTGTACTAAAATTAACAACTACCCAGATAAGTTCAACAGATAAAGGAACGAAAAAGCGTACCTTCCTCGTATTGAACTTAGATGATCTACAAAACGAAATGGGGAGAGAAAGTGCTGCAGCGGTAGCAACAGAGTTCATGGCGTTTGAAAAATTTACAGTTCACTAGTTCAGAGCAATACCGTAGAGAGAGAAGAACGAAAGCAAGTTTTGTTGATAAGAGGCTGGTGTTTCGCGCGATCTCCGTTGTCCTGCCATGGGCTGCCACGTGGACAAGCGTGGACTCCTTGGTCTAACACGTGGCATCCGGTTCTTCCATATCTTGGTCTAACAAGATATGGGACCTCTATATCTTGCCACGTCGGATAGTCAAGATATATTTCTCTTTGTTAGTGATTGTGTGCTTTGTCCTGTTTCGTGTTGTCATGGATTTTTAAGATAGTGTGGGGTTTAGGATTATGTGAGATGGTTGTAAATTTATTGGGTGTGATTAAATGAGAGGCATAAAATCTGAACCGTCCATTTTATCTTGATGAGGGAATTTGATAATGATTGATGGATTTAGGTTGCTTTAGTTTTGCATGAGACAAATGAAATTTCAAGGCAAAACTAAATTATTGGTCTATAAGAATTTGGAATATTCTAAGGTACCACTATTTACCTTACTATTTAATATTAGAATTTGTTTTGAAAAATTTCAATAGTTTGCACTAAATTTAAAATAGCCCCTATAATATTTTTCTCTCATTTTTGAAAGTTATAATGATTAATATTCTTAAATTTACTTTTGGCTCAAATGTCCAGAAAATTATATAATGAAAGTGAATAAAATATAAGGATTATAATAATATATTTAAAAAATATTAAATTAATTAATTAATTTTATAATTTTTTTTTCATCTTTTATTTCTAACTGGGTATACAGATGAGTTTTTTCATCCATGTTTAACGCTACATTGCTAAAGGTGAGCACTATTCAGGTCCGTCCTGAAAAATCAATTCCGACGAACTCACTTCAGTTGGCCCAGTCAACTTTTTAGAAGATCGATTACCCTTTTGTTTGGACATTCGTTTTTTTTCGATTCCAATTCAGTCTTCTTCCTAGCTAATTTAATTAATTTTTTACGCATAAAATAGGATATCCGTTCAAAATAATCAAACCAAATCTGAATCGATCTGGTTTAATTTGGCATCGAATCGATTTATGTAGTTGTCGATCTGCTTTGGTTACTGTGAAAAACTTATTTGGTCCTCTACTTGGCGGACCGTCTCATTCTCATTGAAAAAAAATAATAATAAATTAAAAACATATAGAGTTATTCGGAGCCGCCAATTCGGGTTGAACGACGGGTGGGTGGGGTGTTGAGATTGCGGGTGATAGAAGCAAACTTTAATTCTCCAAATCCATTCGCAACTACCAAGGATTATGAGCACAAAACAAGCAGTCAAGCCACAGCCATGTAAAATTTCCAGAAATTCTCTCTTTAGCGCTCTTTCTCTGTTCCGGGACTATAGGGCAGATAGAGACAATTCAAATGGCAAGAACAAGAACCGGTCAATATCGAAACGACAACAATAGGGCTGGCGTTTTCTTTTTAGCCACTCTAATTCTGTGGTTTGTCTCAGTTTTATTTGAGATATTATTCAACAAGCGATCAGAGCTCCTTTGGATAATCGCTGGAACTTGCTTCTTCCAAATAGCCAATTGGGTCATTCGATTTCTTGTCTCTCGTGATCCTCTCTTTGTTAATACCTCTGTTTCTCTGCTCCACTCCGCCATCACCTCCGCTTCAGGTTCTTATTTGTTTCTTTTCTTTTGGGTTGGATTGGGGTGGGATTTTTATGCTTGTGTTCTTATCTTTTTTGGTTTTGATTGTTTCTTTTATGGGTTAACTTTAATTATTTTTAAGCAACTTTATTATAAGCCATAAATAGTTAAGGGTTACAGTGATTTTTTTTGTTTTTATTTTATTAGGAGCTTGATTTTTCAGTAACAACTTTTGTATAGACAATTGTCTTTCAAGTATTTGAGATTTGTGGTGTTAGCAGGAAAATTACTCGCCATATAATACTACCTTGGCACTGTAATGGTGAGGTTGCCGGCTATTTTAAGGGGATGATGAGATTGTTTGACTACCAGCTGTTATCCAGAGAGTTCTTCCATTTATATATTTAATAACGTGATATTCAAATCCTGCGTAATTGAGGTTTACATATAAGAGTATTTTCTTGTACTAAAGTGAAACAATAAATAAAAATGGAAGTCATCGGTATTGGAAAACTCGTGCTTGAAATCAATATGGAATGAATTCTTGAGTTGGCGCTTAACACATTGATCTCTTGTTACTCACTGATAGTCAACACTGAAACTGTTGTGTTCGTGAAAATAGTTTTATAATTGTTTATGTTGGTAAACGCCAATGAATTTTCGAGTATTCAAGTATTTTGATGACATTACTTCTGTTGCAATATATTTTTTCTACATATCTTCTACTCAGATTATTTTTATTAATTTGTCATTTATGTCTGTTTCATCTGCAGTGATCTTTATTTTAGTCCATCAGTGCTTAAAATATGGTTTAAATGGGATGTTTGAGCATTCACAACTAGTTGGAAGTACTTGGCAATGGGCATATCCCACTTTGTGTTTCTCATGCGGATATTTTGCATATGATCAGTTGGACATGCTTCTTTACCGACTATACAGTGGCTTGATCCCTTCCATCCTAATGCACCATCTGATACTTCTCATTTGCTTTACCCTTGCTTTGTATCGGAATGTCACAATCAATTACCTAATTCTCACTCTTATTTGCGAGGTATGTTTCCTCAACAATCAACTCCATCTAAATTCTGTTGATTTTTCCTTTAATGGTTTAACCTTTCACTTAAAGTTCAAAAAATGGTTTGAGTAGTGGCTACTGGCTAGAATAATTTAATGCTTAGGGTTCATCTGCATTTTGGGTAAGATTCATTGTTCATGGTTCATAACTTCATACGATGGACAAAGCATTTCATTTCAAGAAACTACAAGTTTAAAACCTTTCACCTAAGTTCAAAAAATGGTTTGAGTAGTGGCTACTGGCTAGGATAATTTAATGCTTAGGGTTGCATCTGCTCTTTGGGTAAGATTCATTACTCATGGTTCATAACTTCATATGGTGGACGAAGCATGTCATTTCAACAAGTACAAGTTTAAATTGTGTGATGAATTGTATCATATCACCAATATTACATATATCATAGCATGTCCATCATCAAGCTAAGCAAGAACCAAGCATTGATGGGTGTGTTTCATTTGCACATCAAATAATTTTTATACAACACTTGTGGGATTTCAATTCCTATGTTTGGATCTCAAGAAATTTTCTTTGGCAATATGGTGTGGATCCTCACTTAACTTTTAATTTTACAATTAATGAAAGTTTGACGATGTTTTAGGCCTCCTTTTCAGAACTTGAATTTAAAAGCTTAATTTTGAAATTCAATCGATCTTTGGCTTAGTGAGAATCACTTAAAATCTTTATCCATAATGGTTCTTCCAATTCAGAGGAAACAAAAGTATTCAAGTTTAGGACTTCTGCTTCCACAGGACTTTTGTCTGGCTGTTTATGTGATTGAGAAACTCTGAGCTTTGTTGTTGTTCTTCTATTATAATATGAAAGTGAATAAATCCCGGAAGAGCACTTCTAATTTTTCTAACAACATTTTTCAAGGGGAGGACTATCTGAATGTAATGTAGGGAATGGTTGTTCTACATATTCCTTAATTATCTTTCTTGGACGAATCTAGCTGTTAAGACTCTTGGGACACTCAAATGCAGATGTGATCAAAGATTAAAAGACTTGTAAAATTTTAAAATATTAGTAAACACATATACTATGGAGTTTTATATTTCTGAATTTTAAGTTATTTTCATATACAGCTGCATTCAATCTTCTTACATGTAAGGAAAGTGCGACGGATGGCTGGTGTACGGGACAGTAAGAGCAAAGCTGTAAAGTTAGAGTGGATTCTTAATTGGCTTACTTTCATTTTCGCAAGATCTGTTTCTCACATTCTTATCACCATCAAGCTACTAACCGATGCGCCCAAGTTTGGGAAGGGGGTAGAGTTGCCGCTTGCTCTGTTTGGAATGGCTGGAATGAATTTGCTCAATGCTAGTCTTGGCATTGATCTATATGATGCATTCAAAAGGGAGAGAAGACCTCTCAAAAGTACTGACAATCATCGCGAATAGCTGAAAAATGGAAAGGGAGGTGTGTTATTTGTTGAGATGAGTTGTACTTAGCCCAATGTAATTTCATAGTATGATGTAAGGACACGGCTTTGTAAATGATGTGCTTGGAAACATAGTTGCTTTCCAACAACCTGTTACAAGTGAAAATTTTGTCTGAGTTCAATTCAGCACACATGCTTGGCTTACTAGGTGGCCTCTGCACACTTGGCTTCAATTTTATAATAGGTTTTGTTTATCTATCTCTAAACTGCTCGTTTATGTTAATATTTTGTAGATTCTACAAAGAGGTTTATCCATCTCACCCCCTATATTCTTAAACATTAAGCTAATAGCTCAATATTTGAAGATTAATTTATAGTTCAAATTTTATTCTTGGATTGACTTTAGAGTTGTGTTCTATTTTTTTTTTTTTTAGTTACTATCGCAACTCATGATCTAGAGAAAAAAAAAATTAAAATTCAATTTTTTAATCAATTAATTTCACTGGAATTGAACTTCACATGAGCAGCCATTTAATATTGCAATAGACATTAGTATCTTTTTTTCAGAGGTAATTCTATAGGGTTTCTTATTAAGCCACAAAGTTTGGAGTTCAAGTCTTCTGAATTTGATTTTCTTTGGCTTGGCCCTCTCTGCATAAAGACAATTTTAATTTAGTTTTCATTTATTCTATTACGTTATATACAGCGTTCCTTCATCAGGGGGTGGTGGCGCAGTTGGTTAGCGCGTAGGTCTCATAGCAATAGAGTTATCCTGAGGTCGAGAGTTCGAGCCTCTCTCACCCCAAAATCTTTTTTGGCATTCTCATTTTTCAGATTCTGTGATTCAGTCAGAGCTCTCACTGGTAACCGGAAACCTTGGCCCAGCCAATGACTCGTTTATGAATGTATCTCCACTCCTGGAAAGTAGAATTCCTAATTGGCCTTATACACTATTCATTTAATAAGTAAATAAACATTTTGATGAACGTAGGAAACCCAAAGAGTTAATCCTTGAAACAACAGAAGCATTTTCAATGCTGTATATGAATACATGATCAAAACATTTGAAATTTGCTTGAATGTGGTATTTCTAAACATCATTCATGTATAATCAAATCAAGTAAAACAAGTACTACTGCCGATTAAATAGCACTTAATCAACTGCTTAACAAGTTCTCCTGCTTTTACAATGAAGAAATCATATATAGTTTGTTTTTCCTCTTTTCCTACTTGCTATATTTCTAGCTGTATTCCGTTCTTGCTTCGAGAGAAAAATTTTGCAAAGCCATTTCGGTTCTTCTCAGAATTAATGTGAATCGAAGAGACTGATGAAGCTGATGATGATGATGATGATGACGACGGGGGCGAGTGTCCTTCATTTTTATTCACTGAAGGACCAGAATTCTCACTGGCTATTCTTGAAGAGCTGGAATCCCTTTTAGGTGATAGTGTGTTACTAGAATGCAACTTCCATGGTTCTTCAGCAGCTTTAGGCATCAATGCTCCTCCTGCAGTGAACTCTGGCAGGCTTGCAGTGTCGATCAAGAAGTCCTCTAGGGTTGCTAGAGACTTCAATTGCTTCCCTAGAGATGCTATTGTTTTCTGGCATTCAGCAAGTTTCCCAGCAGCTACAGCTAAGTCCTCCTGCCAAACAAGTTCCAATATCAATGCATGATCAAGGACAATGGGAACATGAATATATTATGCAGACAATGCATGTAATTAATTATCAACCTGTTTTATCTTCAGTTCACCATTTGAGCTAGCAGATTTCTGGAGTTCAACTTCCTTGTTCTTTTCAGAGAGCTCTTCTTCTAGTGTCCGACACTTGACACCAAGTTCTGCTGATAGAACCCTCTCTTTTTCCAACTCCGCTTCTAATGAATCAACCTTTGAAACCATGGTCCGGACCTCCACTTCCATGCTAACAAGTTGAGATTCAATTTGTTGCTTTGATTCATTAGTGATAGATAATTCCTGTTGCAGCTGCTTCAACTTTAGTTCAGCCTCCCCCAGTTGAATTTGAAATTCTTCATTCTTTTCCTGACTTATGGTGAGGGACATCTCCAACTCAGTTCTTTCTACTAGTATTTTCTCTAACTTTTCTTCCAATTCAACTTTTTCTCCTTCTATCTTCTGTAGCTGCTTTTCCAACTCAGCTGTCTGATGAATCATTATTTCAAGCTCAGCTCGTAACGAGCTTTCTACATCAGTGGATTGTTTGGCAACAGGTTCTGGTTCAGATTGATAAGTTCTGCTTTCATTCCCAGGCAAAGAAGCAAGTCGTTCCATTTCAAGAAAATCATCCATGAGATCAATTTCAATTGATGAGGCTGGAAGTTTTCGATTAACAGCTTTTTCATTCTTGAATTGATCAAGCTCAGCAATCAATGCAGATGCCCATGAGTCTGAGCAACTTGGCTCACATCTGGATGGTTCCAAGCAACTTATTTTGTGAGCATCCAGCTCCACTGCATTAAGCCTCTCCCCACTGTCTGATTGACTATCAGTGAGGGATTCAACATACATTGAGGAGGCAATAGAAGTTTTATGATCATTAAGTGACAATGATTTGCAAGCCACAGCTTTTAGCCTCCGACACTCAGCCTCAAGTTTTGCTACCTTCTTTATGCTATCCAAATGTTGCTTGCTTGCTGTTTCAGCTGCTTGAGTACTCAAGTCCCTTTCAATTATTCTGAGTTCTAACTCCTCAGATAAAGACAGGAGCTCAAGCCTCAGGGATGCATTATCTTTCTCCAAATATTCAAGCTTATGCCATACATCCGGAACAATTTGACGTGGAGATTCTGACTTGGTAGCTTCTGCTTTTGTCTTCAGTTCAAGAAGCTGATTTTCAAGTTCAGATTTAATGGATTCCCATTCAATTGTCTTCTTTGTCACAACCTCATAGACCTTTTCCTCATGTTCCTCTCTTGCCTGTCTTAGCTGCCTTACACATTCCTTTAGGGCCCCATCAAGATGACTCACCCGGTCTTCCAGAGCAGAGTTCTGCTGAATAGCAGCTTCAAGTTGTCTCTTCAAAGCAGCTACTTCATTTTCAGCCTTTTCCCATCCTAAAGTTTATCAAGGAAACATATAGCTTAGACAAAGGAAAAAAATTTATGCACCGTAAAATCATATAGAATTCAATGGAAATAAAATTCCTAAATAAAAAAAGCATTGTGACAATTCATTTGCAATCGACTCCTTTGGCAAGAATGTGTACACAGCATGGTCATATAGGTACATCTTAATTAATTCTAATTAGCATCTGCTTTGATACCTGCAACAGCCTCTTCAGCAACTTTGGAATGCTGCTTTACCAAGTCATCTTTGGCACTAACATTCACAAGGGCAGCTGATAACTTCTCTGTTAGAATCCTAACACTATCATTGACATCTTCATCCCTCACAACAGTTTTTGATGTAACTTCTGGAGATTGAGTTTCATTGTTAGGAGATGCCTTCAAGTTGTCCTGCTTCAATGATGAGAAAAAGGGTGAAACCAACAGGAACAGAGCAAGGATCAGCAATTAACAAGGCGAGAAAAATGCAATCTCAAGCAGGAGCCAGCTAAACCACAATTGTTCTCAGTGGAGAATGTCACTTAATTTGATTAAGACACAACATACACAATCAAATAACTGAACAAAGATTCCATTGAAAATTTGATATCACAAACAATATGTAAGTCTGTCCTACAGTCTAGGCAACTTTTGTAAGTCTGTCCTACGGTAAGGCAACTTTTGTTTAAGTAAAAATTTATATCTGTTCCTTTTAGAAATGCAACTTTGAAAGATAGTCTAGGATGCTCTGCCTTAACAACTTGGAACATGCAACTGCTCCTTTTAATCTAATTGCCTGTTTATCTGATATGAAAAATTGACATCCGTTCAATGAAGAAATGTCCTTATATGCTTTTTAATAAAGACTACGGCTAGAAGGATTTGTAGTTTCTAACATTATTAGGAAGAAATCCAAGTCTATCCCAAACAATAACGATTTTTGGGTTCATATTTTGCGATGCTTATTCCATGTACTTGATTATAGTACATCAAGTTTAGTTTTTAATCCAAACTTAGCTTTACAATAGCTCAGTAACTCAGTTCATTATGCCACTTAACTGCTTAGATTACTTTTCACAGAAATTTCCAAGCAGCAAGCACAAATTATGCCTATTTAGTTGGAAGTGTTCAGATCAAATTACCATTTAATAGCCACATTTAAACACGTTCATGATGTCTAAAGCAAGCTCAAAATAAGACACTATGGTTACATGTTACAAGTCACCAAATGCCAAAAAGAATTGGACCGGAGGGGAGCCAATGAAGAAATATCTTGAGACTTTCAAATGTTTATTCATAATCCATCGATTCCATTCAAAAAGCACGATTTCAAGTGAAAATAGTTGAATAATCAACACTTTCATATGATTAAGAAGCAATATTTTGATGTCAAATTCATCTCTGTCCAAATTTATTCAATAGAAGCTTATATAAGACTCAAGGAGAAAAATAATAGCTAAAAGCCAATTTCAGATTCATACTCATAGGGTAGGGTTCTAGGTGATAGCCACCTACCTGTTCATCAAAGAATCTCTCAGATTGTGAAGATATTGATCCTGAACTTTCAGTTTCGCCCGGGCTTCTCTCTGATGACTTCCTCTTCCACAACCATTTCCTTTTTTCCATCACAATATCTGGGATTCCAGCTCTATCTAATCAAAGAATATTTATCTGCACATAATTGAGCTCATTAAAATGAAATAATCACTAAAACACAGATAGTAAAAGGGCATAAAAGGATACCCAGAACAAAGTTCTACTGCTTATTGTTGATGCAGCAGGCAAGAGCCCCTTATACCCAGAAATACTTGTCCTCCCTCAACAAACTCAAACATTAAACAAAAAGATGAGTTGTCTTCTCATTTTATCAGCTTTGCTTCAAATTCACCCAATAGCCATCCAACCCCAACAACACCAACAACAACAAAAGATTCCACTTTCAAACCCAAATAACCCAAGACTTTAAAATTACCAGCACCCATCAGGCAAAGTGAAATGGTGTTGAAGCAACATTCAACAGTGAAATCATTGGAAACCCATGCGTTTAATCGGAAAACGGGGACAACCCAACTATTAAGGACCGCTCAAATCTCTCCTCAGCAAAAAAGAATCCTCGAAGTAGAAAAGCACAAACCAGTATCAATGAAACAGTGACTACTCACAAAAATATGGGACGCAAGAACTAGAAAACCTAGAATACCCAATTCAAAAAATCCCTACGATGAGCGACCATCAAAGATTTATGTCCAAAAATCCTGTAGAACTATTTCAAATATATGATACACTTTGTAAGAATAAAAACCCAGATCAAATTCCTTTGATTGAACATCAAAAACAGGCCAAGAGATCGATTGAAACCCAGTTAGGTCATAAATGGGAAAGGAAAGAAAGATTAAAAATTTCAGAAACACAATAAATAAAAAAGTAATGCTCTGCAAGAATCTGCGGGATGTCAGTTAGAAACATAAACATCCAGATATACCAACAGCATCTAGTAACATAACAGATAATGTGGGTTTCTATTTCTTTTCTTTCTTTTTTGTAAAAGAAAACTGGGGTTTCTATTTCTTGTTTTGTAGCTCTCACCTTCCATTCATTTCCTCTCTTTTTTCGAGAATTAAAAAAGGAGAAGAGCATGTGATTGTGAATGTGAAGCTGTGAACTGAAAGGGCCATAATGAGTGAATGAGACCTCAAAAAAAGGGGAAAAAAAAAAATCAGTTTTTTGGGTAAAAAAATAAAAATAAAAAAGCAATTTACTCTTTTTATTTGATTTCGCTTTCACTCATTCAATTTTGTTTTATTATTGATTTTTGAAATTGGATTTCTCCTATTCCCGCCCATGAGCAAAGATTCAAGATTGCCGCAGTAGTCAAGAGTAATGGAAGTTTAATTCCAATATTAATATATTTAATTACAATTTTGAAATTTTAAATGTTGCAGGGACGCTCTTGTCTTTGAATTTCGAGTCCTTTTTTCTTGAACTGTTTCTGTCTCAGCTTTTCTAAATTTTTAAATAATACTAACTGTTTGTTCTTTGTCTGTGCCAAGGTGGAGGAATCCTATAATCAAGTGCGCGTTTCCTGTCACAATCAATATCTCCCTTGGAGATGTAGATACTGTGATTTTTGAGATCTCTGCAGATTTTAGATCCGACGATTGGCAGTGCACCAGATTCTGCAGACGACTTGAATAATTGCTGTTACTCTGCTAGTGCTAAACGTGTCCAGTGTTTTTACCGGAGTCCTGCATAATTGTTACATTCAAAAATTTGGCAAATAATAAAAAATCATTCTTTAAAAATAATAATATTCATTTCCGTTAATCATTTATAAATAATAATATTTATATAATAATAAATATATTTTAAATTTTATAAATATAAATATTTATCAATGAAAAGTTAATCATTTCCGTTAATATAATATTCATTTTAAAGAAAATTCCTTTTCGTGTTGGGTGCCAGTTGCTAATCGCAGGTCGTAGAGGCTTAAAAGTCCAACCTAAGAGCCTTTTACGTCACGTGGAGAAGACACTCCGAAAGGCTCTGAAGGCCCATAGGAATATAATTCATTTTATCATGTATGTACATGGGCCTATCTATTTTTTAGGAATAAGGGACCCACATCCAATTCCAATATTGTCCCCATGCATGGAGTTTTAATCTGTTAGGTTCCATTTTTTATCCCAAATTTTTATTTTTGAAGAAAAGGTAAATTCATTAAAATCACTAACCAGTTACTTATGGTAGACGGATTGGAATAGATTCAATGAAAAATGAAAAATGAAAGTGGGGACACTTCATCACCTCACTCACTCCTATCAACGGCTGAAACAATAACGTAGAGAATAGTTGTATTCGACAATAGTTTTTTTTGAGTAGTTTTTAGAATTTTGACTAATCAAGATGCAAAACGCTGTTTAAAAAATTATTCGATAATATAATATTTGAATTAATTTTTAGAAATTAGAGCAGTTTTTTTGTGGAAAGTTAACTCATGTAACATTTAACCTCTAGCGTTTCATAAATCGCTACTCAAACAGTTAACAACTAAACATCACTAAAATAACTAACAGCTATTAAAACTACTAATTTTACCCAACCCTATTATGTGAGTTGGGTTCCTTTTTTTATTTCAAAATTTTGGATTCTATTTATTGTCGGAAATTGGGGTAGTTTGGTCCATTCAAATTTTAGGTGGGAGTGATAATGTCAATCATCCAATGTAGATGAGTGTATTTAAAGAAAATAATACTATTTCAAATCATTTAATCATTAGAGAATTTATATGTGCCTTCGAATAAATATCTTTCACATGTATCAAGTACTTCTTGATTTTTTTTTTTTTATCAGTAAAAAATTTAAATTTTATTAATTGATAATGTTTAAAAAAAAATATTTTAATTAAATATTAATTCAAATCAACAGGCTCTCACATAAACCCACGTGCAAACAAAATGCCCGTACAAATTTTGGCATAATCATTATTTACTTTGGGCATATTATTTAGTAGCAGTCATTATTTGCATTTAATGACTAAATAATTTTTGTACGTACAATGATGGGTTTGCTATGTATGTGACTGGCAAAATGAAACGTGCAAGCGAGACAGAGAAAGCATGACTTTCAAACCGCTTATGTCGTTTCTTGGGTCGGAATCTGACCAATTTGAGGTGAATGTAATAAATTATACGTGTCCAAATAATGGGCATTTGATTTCATAATTGAAATTGAATATCAGGTTAACAAATGCATCAAAGTTTCCATAGAATTACGCAATTAGCCGGTCAGTTATTAGAAATATATTCTCTCTTTGCCTGTTCAAAATATAAATTATTTAAGACTTTTATATAAGAATTAAAAAATTTATTAATTCTCCTAATTATAATAAAAATTAAAAATTATTTTTATTTTGAGATCAAGAATAACTTATTAAGATAATTATTGTATCTAATATAAATAAATGTAATATTGAAAAATAAATTTCAGTTATTCTTTAGGGATTATGAAAATTATTTTTTCAAATCATCTAGAAGCCACATTAATGAAATAGTTTAAAATCAAATAAACGGAAAAAAAAAAAAACACAAATAATTTGAAGGTATAATGTTATATTTGGTATCTGCATTTGGTTATTTTTTCTATTTTGATGCATGAATGGAAAATTATAATAATTGAGTGTTTAATTTTATATATATTTTTTTAATTTGATGTCTCCTGATAATATGGGCAATTGGAATATTTAATAGGACTTAGTGACTTAATTTAATCCGCATAGACTGCCTATGTGGCATAAACAATAAAATTATCCATTCAACCCCATCTATTACCACCCCAACAATTACTTTTTCCAACCCATTGTCTCATTCACAATTTCAATCGCCTTTCTTCCTATTTTCAGTCTCCAACCCTCTATCAATCCATAATATATAAGGCATAGATCACCAAGAAGGGCTCACATTTCAGCAACAAACTCATCGGTGCCACCACAAGATCCACTAAAATCACCATTTTACTTCTCTTGCTCTTCTCTTAAAAACGTCAAAAACTTTCTTCTAGAAGAACCACAGAGCATATCCATAAGTAAACCCGAGTCACCTAAAAGCCCCTCCATTTTCCACTAGGTTTGGATTGCTACCTTGCTCCTCCATAATCATCGCTGCCACCACTTAAAATCACTTATCATTTTATCATCATCACCTAATAATAATGGGCATGACCTCAATCTCCACTTTCTATCCTACACGTCGTCTGTAAAACTTTTAAAGATTGAAAAATCGTCAAATTAATCATCAGCGGATCTTGCATCCCAATCGACGAATGAGATTTATCGATGGATGTAGGTATTTAGATGACTTACAGGCAATTACAATGTATAGGGAAATATGTCAATGGGGTTGAAGAGATTAAAGAGATGAATGAGAGCGGTGAGTTGAGGAAGTTGATCCCTGAGTAACTGTTTGTAGAAACTAATATTTATTAACTTTGTGGAAGGCTGAGATTTATAGGTGTTTCTATTGATTGGATTGGGTTTGGCCTATTTCCTCTTTCGAAGATTTCAAATGAAACCACTTGTGAGAGGGGGTAGAGATTGTGAATGAGATGATGGGTTGGGGAAAAGTAAATGCTGGGAAGTAATAAATGGGGTTAAATGGGCAATTTTATACTTTTGCCAAGTGAGACAATCTATGCGGAGCACATAAGTAGACATATAGGTATATATGGATACCAGTTAGTATTATTAGACATTCCGGTTGTCCATATCATCAGGAGTACCAAATTAAAAAAAATATATATATATATAAATTTAGATACTCAATTGTCACAATTTTTCATTTAGACACTAAAACAGAAACAAAAAAAAAAAAGCCTAGTGCAAACACAAAAAATAACATTATGTCTAATTTCAATCGATTTATTTTGTCAAATCATCAAAATTTGAGAATTCGATATTAACCTTCATCAATGGATATAATGAATGCCTTCTTCGGCTATTCTATTTGGTTTTCTCTAATTATTTATGTGATTCGTGTAGAACAATGCTTCGATTAGTTTAGGATAATTGCGCTACGGTTTCGTTCTTTATAATTTGAGATGAGAGGTTGTTTTCAATTTCACATTTGTTTGCCCAAGTGTTTTATCAAGGGCAATTTTGTCCTAAGATTTTGACCAATCACTTTTTCTACATGTTAAAACAACATGTCATGCTCATCAGTATCTTATACACCTCTTTTTTAAATATTTAGTGAATTTCACACGTCATATTTATATTTTCAGTGAATCACTTAGGATAGAGACACTTGATTAAAATTACTTTAAAAATTCAGACATTTAATTGTACGTATTTTTCGTCAAAACACTAAAATAAAATATTTTAGAGAGTCACCAAATTTATAATTAAACTTTAAACAAACCACTAAAAACTATTAGGATGGTTGTGACTATTCTTAAATACACCCCTAAGAGTTGTGTTAGGTACAAATTGTGGCAAAGCCATTTATCCTACAATTTTATGAATTAAAATTTTTGAGAAATAATATTCCACTATATTGAATAAAATAAAAATTAAATTAAATTTTAATAAATAAAAATTTCAATAATATTTAGTTCATTTAAAAACTCCAATTTTATATATTTTTAAAATAATTTTATGCACGCACTTAATTTCTTTTTACTCATCAATTCGTAGATAAATATCATTTATTCATGTCTTATTTAGTATTAATTAAATTCACAAAATTTATAAAACTCAATTGAAATTTTAATTTTAGCGTTTAATATACTAAACAAATGTTGATTTCCATCTTTTTTTTTTATACTTTTAAAAGTTTTATTTTTTCCTCTATATGGTCTCTTTTTTTGTTTGGCATTTATTTATTTTCTTTCTTTAATTTCTCTCTCTTCTACTTATTATTTCTCTCATTCTCATTTTATTTTTTTTCCTATGATGTGTTGTCAATTTAAACAATTATATCATATTACTATTAATTTATTTTAAGCATAAACTATAAGCACTTTCAATTAAATTTCATTTTTTTATACTATTTATTACAACACATATAAATAAAATTGATTGAATACATTAATTCATCCTCAAACTTTATTACTTTAATCTTATGACACTCTCAATTTTTATTTTGACTTATTAAACACTTTAATTTATAAAATTATATACATTAAACACTTTAATTTTTAAATTCATTTTATTGAACACTTTAATTTGTAAAATTAAATTAATTTAATACTCATAAAAGTCAAAATTTATAAAAATTATTATTTTAAAAATTATACTAACTACATATCAAGTTAATATTTTACATATAGAAGTCAATAATCCTAAAAATTATTAATATTAATGTCAAAAAATTTATAATATTATTAAAATTTATAAATTCGAATATACTATAAATCATTCATAAAATTTAAATACCGTAATATTATGAAAAGAATTTCCCAATGATAATTATGTTATTGGATTGGAAATAATTATTCCTGTGTGACCAAGTACTCATTTATTGTCACCATGGCAAATCAAAATATGAATTATTTATCATTAAATAAAAAATAAAAAAAGTTCGAAAACATAAACTTATTTATATACTTTTTATGAGAAATTTTGTAACACCCTCAATTTATATTTCAACTCTTTAAATATTTTAATTGATTTATTAAATAACACAACTTGTAAAATTAAGTGAATTAAAAATTTATTTAATAATTAAAAAAATATAAAAAATTATTATTTTAAAAACTGTATTAATTATATATTAAATTAATATTTTTTTTATATTAGCGTAAATAAGCAATAATTAATTCCGAAATTGCATAATTTTGTTAGGTGTATTTTACAGGTGAATTTAATTTTCATATTTCTTTTCTTTTGTCAATAAAATAAAATATACACGTTTCTGTTTCAAATCATTTTGCAACTTTTTCTCTCACTTTTACGTCACGGCTTCTTGTTTCCCAAAAATACTTGGGAGTTGAATTTTGTGCTTTCGAGACAACAAATTTTATTTATTCTCAAGGAAGGAAATTTTGGCCTTTTATATTTATATTTTATATCCATTTGCACGATAAAAGTTTATATTTATTCTTTAGCAAATAAAAATATCACTTAAAATCAGCTTTTTTTTTCTTTTTTAAGCTCATAAATTTCGTGCATTAAATTTTATTAATATAAACAAATTTCATAATATTTTATAAAATTTATTTAAAGTCATTTATGAATACAAGATTAGCAGACGTGGTTACTTTTTTTTTCTAAATTTTAAAATGAATACATTTATGATAAAGGAAAAGATAATGTAGGAATTGAGAGATGGGCTTTGTCTGCATACATAAATCATAAATGTAATTCCTCGGTTAAAGTTTGAGAGGGGGATTTGTCAGTTATAGAACCCAAAGCCCATAACAGTAATTGGGTTGGGCCAAAGCCCAATAAGAGCATTTACGACGTATAAATTCCATGTGCTAATTTGGCGGGAAAAATATCCCAATGGATATTGTAGTGTAGTTGGATGAGGTGTCAAATCAATAGTGGTTGTTTTAGTTCTAGTAGATTCTTTATATCCTATATTATTGGAAGCCAGATGCCAGGTTGGCATTAAGTGTGACGTGGAATAAGTATGTGACTGGTGCGCATCTCCAACAACTGCTGTGTGGACTTTTCTTGTTTCATTTTTTGAATTATGTTTGATTCAGATGACATCTGTCTTTTATTTTGTCAAGGCCCAAACACTCATTGGCTGCTTCCCCATCACATATTCCAATCCAATCCTTCCTTTCAGGTTTCAAATTTCATTATCTTCTTCTTTTTCACTTTGAAGGGCTATTATAAAAATTTAGTATCATACAAATTTTATTTCAGAATTGGTGATTATCTCTTGACTTGAGTCTTTGTTGTTTACCCTAAGGAAATCAATGGCACGATTGAGTAAATAGTAAATAATATCTATTTTCCAAAATCATTTACAGGGAAAGAGGCAAAAACTTACTTGAGATCTAAATATCAGATAGGGGCACAAAGAGACGTGGTCGCTCTATCTACCCGTCATTTGACTCTCCCACCATATCCACATCTTCCGCACACATTTCATTCTCTCCTTAAAAATAATATACATATATAAAATAAAGGGTGCTGTTATAATTAAATATACTTCTTCACCGTCAAGAGCTCCAAAAGAAATTAAAGAGAAGCTGTAATGGCTCAAACCATGGTGTTTATCTCTGGTGTTTCTACTAGGCATGTAGTGGATTTGAAGAGAGACCCTTTACTTCAATTCCAAGTTGAAAGATTAAGGCCTAAGCCATTCTCTAATCTTGTGTTTAACCCTATTTCTATCAATAAAACTTCTATTTCTTCTTCTAAACCATTTACTACACTTGCTCTCTTCAAGTCAAAAACCAAGGCACCTCCTAAGAAGGTAAGCATATGCCATTTCTTTGTTTTTTGTTTGAATTTGTGTATTTAATTTGGGTTTTAATCTTTTATTTTATTTAATTAATTATAGGTTGTAAAACCCAAGGAAAAGGTTGAAGATGGTATCTTTGGGACTTCTGGTGGAATTGGTTTCACTAAACAGAATGAGCTCTTCGTGGGACGTGTGGCTATGCTTGGCTTTGCTGTGAGTTCATCTTTTTTTCCTTTAATTTTTTTTTATATTTCATAAGTAGCATTTATTATTAAGTAATATTATTTAAGTGGATTGACTATTTCATAAAAAAAATTCACTTTTGAAAACTATTTTTAAAAATTTTCATTTTTTCACTTGATTTTTGATAGAAATAAAACTGAGAAATGGAATGATTCTTTTCATGTTATCGTACACGTATTTATAATACAATTTAAATTATAACCAACCGCATATTTTTATGCTAAGAATCATAAATATAGATGCTAAGGAAGAATTTCAGTAATTTAATGACTTATTGACTGACGTTATATTGAGCGCTACAGTTATTTAAATAAAATTAAATACTATTCAGACTTAATTAGTTGCTCGGCCTCCTATAAACAGTCGCTCACTTATTTATTAAAGCAATTCATTCCATGTTAAGTCTTGAATAATGGTATTTTCAAGCTCTTTTGTTTATTATTAATGTTGTATTACGTGACTAATTCATTTTTAATTTTCTTAAAAAAAGGAAATAATAATAACAATAAATAAGTTTTATACTAATAATTTGTAATATAACAAAATTAAATTATTGTGGATCCAATAATTAAATCTAGTGTGCATTAATATATATATATTTTTTTTCAAGTTGGAGTTGGAGGAAATTGGAGAAGTTTTCAATGGCAAGATTATACTAATTTTTGTAAAATACTTTCATCGTGTTACAAAAATTCAGAGACTTACGATTTAAAAAAAAAAAAAAGAAAGAAGAAGAAGAAGAAGAATAATTTTTATGGCAATTGCAATTTACAAATAAACATTTTGCAGGCATCCTTGTTGGGTGAAGCAATAACAGGAAAAGGAATTCTAGCTCAATTGAATCTAGAGACAGGAATTCCTATTTATGAAGCAGAGCCACTTCTTCTTTTCTTCATCCTCTTCACTCTTCTTGGAGCCATTGGAGCTCTGGGCGACCGTGGCAAATTCGTCGACGACCCACCCACCGGCATTGAAGGTGCAGTCATCCCTCCAGGCAAAAGTTTCAGAGCAGCTTTAGGTCTTAAAGAAGGAGGTATATCAATTCACTTTGCAATTTCCACAATAATTCTATAGTTACAGACTCCAAAATACCAAATAAATTAGGTTTGCCATTAAAGTTGACCTCCTCCTCCTCTTTTTTTTTTTTTTGTTTTGGAATTGGAAGGTCCATTGTTTGGATTCACAAAGGCAAACGAGCTGTTTGTGGGGAGATTGGCGCAGCTAGGAATCGCATTTTCTTTAATTGGAGAGATTATAACAGGAAAAGGAGCTCTGGCGCAACTGAATATTGAGACTGGAATTCCCATCAATGAATTGGAACCCCTTGTGTTGTTCAATATTATCTTCTTCTTCATTGCTGCTTTGAATCCTGGTACTGGCAAATTTGTCACTGATGAGGAAGAAGACTAAATATATGAACTTGTTTGACGACAACCTGCCTTGTAATTTTATTGGAGAAAATACTTTGTGCGCTTCTTCCCCTTCCTCTTTATGTTTCTTGTATCGTTGGTTATGTATAAGTAGGGATGCAAAGTCAACTCAATGGGTATGCATTCCATCCCAACCTGGTCTAGGAAATGGGTAAAATTTTAAAATTTTATTTTGAATTTATATATATACAATTACATGAATATAATTAGTGATGATTATGAACAAAACATGTCTAACCAAAAATCAATTTCACTAAATTTATAATGATAATTGTAATGTGCTATATATTTTATAATGGCTAAATATATAAATTTACACCTCAATTTTCACTAAATTTATAAATTCAACAAACATGGTAGTAATGTATTAACATTGATTTAGCGCAATAAAGAAAAGAAATTGAAAAAAAATGAAACAAGCATGAAACTAGGAAATCAATATAAAAAGAAATACTAAATAAATAAAACAATAATAATTAAAATAAAAAAGAAAATACAAAGCCATTAAAATTTAAATTTACTAATAAAGTAACGCCTAATAAAATAAAAAAAAATGACACAAAAGTAATAAACTAATATCTAATAAAATAAAAAAAGGACACAAAGGTAAAAATAAATTCAAAATAATAAAAATTTAAATTGGAAGTCCAACCTCAACATTCTCTAAACATAAACATAAATTTCAAAATAATTTATTAACCTAATTAATTTACTGTGATTAACCTGATTTATTTACTTGATGGGCCAAGATTGGGCCTGCAATGCAAAGAATAACGGTTAAGTTTTGACTTTGACGTGGCAGGACACGACAAGAGGACGTGAGAGATTATTTAATCCAAGGAAACAACGATGGCTACTGCTTGAAATTTAGTTGGTCTGTACCCCAGAAGGAGAGTGTTCAGACATACCCAAAATCCATCTCAATCTCTCAACCTCCTGAGTATGGTCGGTTAAATTTAAAACAAAGAGATTATATTTTCATTTTCAACCATATAACGAAAATATAAAAATATATTTTGAATGTCCAAAATTTTGAAAAAATTTATTTTGTACTCCAAATAATTTTTTCTTAATTTCGTGGGTGTATAAGCACTATTTTTTCTTTTGTTATTAGATTATAATTAGAGTTAATTTTTATTTTTGGTATAATTTTAATTGCGCGGTGAATGATATTCATTTAGTCAAATCATAGCTACTGATATACGAAAACTAATCATAGTCGCCCAAAGCTTTCTTAAAGTCGTGTTGCGGGCTAGACAAACAATTGAAATTACGTATATACATTAACAACTCAAAAGATGACACGTGTAATTTAAAATCATGTCCTTCAACATAGAAATAGAATATTCCAGTTAAATTTGTTCCATATATGAACTGTACTTTGTTCTTAACTTGAATACTATCTATAAATTTGCATTGAGTTGGTTCAATTCAATTTAAATTTTTTCTCCTCTTAGAAAAATTATAAATCAAACCGATTTGATTTAATTTGATGGATTTAATTAAATTGTGCTGGGGCCACTAATTAATAGCTAAATATGAAAAATGAAACACTAATTATTAAACATTTAAATTAGATGACCTGTACTAACACTGCTATATTAATCTTTAAAACAAGAAATAAGAAAACGTTTCGGTTTTAAATCAAGTAATCACAAAGGAAAGGACAGCCTACAGGAGCAACCATTGCCTTTTCGTTGCTTTGATTCTTCCTTTTCTATAGTGGCAAACTCTCTTTTTTCCTCTCTGTAGGAGCTGCTTACCTTGAACTGGGGTTGCTATACTCATCCGATTCAGGCGGTACATGATTGTCACCAACCCAATTAAAGCTGTTAAGATTCTTCATCGATTAACTATTGCTGAGCAATAAAATTAATAGTGCCGTCACCGTTAAAATCCACGATCCTTACCCTGGAGAAGAGTCCTCTAATGGACAAATACGCGGTTGCTAAGGAAAATTATATCGACTGGAATCACCATCATTCCTTTTCTTCTTCCTCTGCTTCTCTTAGACACGTTAGTTACAGGTTCGTCTTCCTTTCTCTATTATTTAATGATAATTACAGCTGTTTTTGTTGGGATTTGGAGAACTTAAATTTAATTCGTGTGAAAGAAACTGGTTTGTTAGATGGGTTCTTGATTTCGAATCGTTAGCTTTTGCATATTGGAATAAATTACTATTTTTTTTCCAATAAATTACTCTTTGGAATACTCTTAGTTTGTCCAAGATAGCTGGTGGATCAGCTTGTGAGAAATGATCTTAAACTTAATGCTTGTAACTTTTTTTTGGGGGATTAGATTAATATTTATAGTCGATTTCCAATGATGGGATTTTGAAGTATTTTCTAAGACTATATAGAGTAATGCCTTTTTTCGGATTAGTGATACTCACGGGAGGATTGAAAATGAATGAATTGGTACTTTCTGCTACATCTGGCATTGAATTTGTTGATTCACACACTTAGTCCTGACATTGAAATTAATGTATCTTGAAATTCAAGTATCACCTGTTAACAAAATGGTATCCTGTTTTAGTGAATTCAATTTCAATGTTTGTTCTAATTTTTTTGTTTGGTTGGGAAATTTTCTTTAGCCAGTGGTTATCTAGCATCGAATTAATGTTCTCTATAGTATACTTTCAGCTTTTTCTGGTGTCTCCATTTGGTGCCAAAGCATCAATGTAAAATGATACCTGATTAATGTAGTGAATAGTAAAACTATCTGGCCACTGAAATTATTTGAAAACTTGCAGACTTGTGGTTTTGATAATCTTAATAGATTTTGGTGAATCACAATGCAGTTGTTTGCCCATTAAACATTGGTAGTGCTTATAATCTTTCCTATCAGAAGTTCTATTATGAACTATATATATTTTATATAATTATGCAATTTGTCAATCTCTGATTTCTGATCACACCATTTTTCGATCTAGAAGTGGATTGACCAAGAAATGCCAAGAGTAATAAAATTACCCATTTTAAGTATCATTAACAAATAAGATGGCATGAACTTACTTTGTTTACGGTCTTTGAACACCCTTTATTGGATTCTAGGTGGTTTTGGTTGTCTTGCTTTGATTTTTTTTCCTGAAACCTGAAAACTGAACTAAGATATTTGGCGCAGCTGTGGTGCTTGTGGTTATGAGTTGAACTTGAGCTCTTCCAATCGTAACACCTCAACCATCGGCTCTAAATATGGGAAATCCATAAAGCGAGGGATCATCTCCTTTTTTAATATTGATGAGAGCAGATTTACTCAGACTGAAGAAGTCCAATGCATACCCTATTTTTCAAAGAATTCATGGGGTTTGTTCCGCAGGAGAACCAAACTTCTTTGTCGTAAGTGTGGTAATCAGATTGGACTTGCTTATGATGATGAAACTTCAGCTTATCCACTTGTATCAGATGGTTCTGATTCATCGTCAGTCAATGAATCCAAACGTAGAAAATATGACGTGAAAATCCGTGCTTTACAGCCTTCTTCTCTTGAACGGTCTGGCAATCCAGTCTATATGTGATGTGTTGGAGCCATATACATATATAAACATGTTTCAAGTCTTTTTCTTTTTTCCTTTCCCTCTTTTTACTTGTGCATTTACCTTCAATTTTTAGATTGTGAGCTGGTAAACTTGTACAGAGCAGTACTGCTGGGAACTGAAAAGAAGGGGTCGAGCAAAGTTCATAATCAGTTTTCAGATGTTATTGTAGAATAATAGTGTGATATCTTGAGTTTGAGATAATTCAACCATAGATTGCGGTGAGACATTACTGATACACTTTTGTTTTCCTCTCCTTGGTCATCATTTTTCTGTTGTTCATTCTTGATCATATGCTCTGCTACTTTACTTCATGCTTTCATTTCATATAATTGTGTAATGATATTTCAGTCAATTGGATGCTTGTACATGTCAAATTAAATGAAAATGAAATTTTACATATCTAATTTTCAGTTCGTTTTGAAATTAGCATGTTTGTCAATATGGTGATGTTAATGTTAATAATTTACATAGTTTTCTGATAGACTACATTGCTTCGAAGGAAAATTTGTTCCATTTGATGGGTCATTCATTGTTGTGCATGAATTAATAATCACATGAGCTGCTGTTTTGGTAACTGATAACTGTTTTAACAGTGTTGAACTGTTGTGTAAATAACATTATATGAGTATGTTGAACTGTTGTGTAAATAACATTATATGAGTAACACTTTTCACCAAGCGGTGCTGTAAGCTCTATTGCTGAACAACTTTATAAGTGGCTTTTAACATCCTTTTAAGTAGTTTTTAGTGTTTTAATCAGCATTTTGTGTAAAAATTCATGTAAAACTATTAAAACAGCTAAGGTCTATTAAAACAATTAATTTTAAAGCTACTAAAACAGCTAATGATTATTAAAATAATTAATTTTGGCAAATATACCTATACCTTCAGAGACAAAAGGAAAGCACATATCCAAATGGTGGACTTTGAAAAAAGAAGCACTCTTAGAAAAGGTGATTTAGTCATGTAGTTGCTGAATCAACAAGTTGTTTTTTATTTATACTTCCCCTTAAACTTAGGAATAAATACTATTTTATCCTTGTTTTTGGTTGAAATTAACTATTTTAATATTCTATTTCTACACATAAAATAGTTTATTTTGAAAATGAGCATGATAAGTTAATTAATTTTGAGAAAATTAAAAAACAAAATAGTAATTATTTTTATAGCTTTCAATAGAAAAGATATAAAATAAAATGATAAAATAAATGAATTTGTACCAAAAAGAAAAAGAACAATGAAAACTCTAAACCCCTCTTTTTCTCTCTTTCTCATAACCTCCTTATTTCTATTTCATCTTCTTTAATTTGGGGCAGCTACCGATGAGCATTCTCACCTTCTCAGTGGTTACCCCCTCTCCCTCAGGCATTGTCTTTTTAGTTATATATATATATATATATATATATATTATGCTTTTCTTAAATAATTCTCACATCTGTATCATTTTGATATGTATTTTGAGTAAATATTTTCAGATCTATTGGTTTTGATAGATTGTGCCTTTAGTTATTAATTTTTTTAGGTTATTGATGCCATGTTCACTTCCACGGTGATTTTATTTTTGTTATCATGCAATCGACAGTAACAGTATGTCGCCATCAAATGGAGCATACTTATCATCAATAGCATAATTTTATTGTTCCGTTAACTCAATGGAATCCCTCAAATTAAATTAAATCCTTTTATCATGAAATCTGTTTTCCCCAAATTTTTTTATTTCTCCGTTGAACGGCCCATGAGGATTTTATCATGCTCAACCGCCCAACTGGCTTTTAAAGCGTCAAAGAATTATAAGAATTCTGAAGCACTGCAAATTAGCTTAACTTCGTCTGCAAAGGTGAGTCTGGAATTCATAATTTGACATGAGGATTTTATATATATATATATATATATATATATATATATATATTTTTTTTTTTTTTTTTTTTTGTTTTTTTTTGTTTTACCCTTTGTTTCACTATTAAAATTAGCATGTTATCGCAGATGGTAGGACGGCTAGAGGGTGTCTATGTGTGAATCCAATAACCATATATACAAACAAATTCATATACTCTCTTCAGTGTTCACTATCCCAAGTCGGCTAAACTTTTTTGTGAACAATCTATGCATCAGTCAAATTGATTTCTTACCAATTTCGCGTGTATCATTAATTTCTTCAGTTCAAGAATGAAAAACGACAAGTTCTTAATTGTTGCGTTGCAAACTCAGATTAGCAAGTATGGATATGGAGGTTGATCATCCAGCGTCGAAGAAGAGACGTCAGACAAAAAAACGCAAGGTGTATATGAAAGATAAATCGGTGATTATTAATTTTTATTTTTTTCATTCATGAAAATAATTTAATATCTGTTGTTGGTGAAGGGTATCTCTGTTGATGTTATGCAAGAAGTTCTTTTTTCCATTATGTCCAGTGACTTGTCATTGGAAGAATCTGTCAAACCCACTCTTGCATCTATTACAAGAGGGTATATTGTTACTTCTTACCGCCATTCATGTCTCACATTCAGCAGTGATATTCTTGCATCAGTAGAGGGACGAATGCCCCTTTGATTCAAAACGACACCTGGGACACACTTGCATTTGCAATGCGGAACAATTTGTTGGAGCGGTTAATGAGTACCTAAGCAATTTTGAAGGTTGAAGCATACTCTCTTTTGAGGTCTCTTTCTGTCTCGGACCCTCCTTCACGGATGGTATAAATCGATGGGTTAGTTCTGCAATCAAAATGGGTATTGAACAGCTTGTTCTTAAGCTACAATGTAAATAAATCTGTCCTAACCCAGTACCTTTACTGAAAACATGATTGATCAAGGGAAGTATGTCTTACGGACTAAACTTTTTGAGGCGATGGACATCAAATTAAAGCATTTGTATTTGGTTCGTTGCTGCAAGGAGCAAATGTTGGTCACCGCTTCAATTTCTTAGAGACTCTTAAATTGGCTACTTCATCTTTAGCTCTGTGTGGCCTTCTTAGCCTGTTTTCCTGTATGGTCAGGTCAAACTCATACAGTTATGCTTGGAAAGCTGTAGACTTCCTACAAAGTTACGCCTTGGCTCATTACCTCTTCTAATTACATTCAAAGCCTTAAAATGTTTTGGAAAAGAAATTGAGCTATCTAATGCTAATCTTCTCTCGCTGGACTCTATTTGTTATATGCCCATCACATCCAATTTAATTGGAGCTCCTAATCTGGAAAAATTGGCCTATTACGGTGATAGAAGATTCATGCTTACTTTCCCTCATGTTTCTAGCCACCTTCTTAAGCTGAAGGAATTAACAGTTTATGCAGGAGCTGATTGGGTATTTATTTATTTATTTTGTTCTCTCTCTTTTTTGTATGAGAGGCTTATTGGCAGTATTTGTCATTTTGCTTTGTAGGTTGATTACTCTCCAGAGAATATAACCAGTTTTTGCAATGTGGATCATCTAGCACTGCATTTTCTGGGGCAGAAAATTTGACGTCTTGAAGATAGTTTCTATTCTCAGAGCCTTTCCTTGTTTGAGTACATTTATTTGTTTTGCATGTGAGTTATGCGACGATCTACTTCTATATTTGTCTGCTTTACTCTTAGCATCTTCTGATTTTATAATTATTGCGGCAACTTGGGTTTACTTCTTATCAATATAAGATTTTTTATATTATTATTATATATAGATTGCTTGTCCGGAAGACAGAGAACAAGAAAATCTCCAGCTCAGTTCTTGTGTTCGTAACCATTTGAAGGCTGTCGAATCAGTAGATTTCACGGCACCCCACATCAGATTGAGTTCGCTATACATTTGTTGACACAAACTTCAATCCTTTAAGAAATTTATAATCAAGCTTGCTACTGATGGCTGAGATTGTCAAACGGTTTACCAGCTACTACAACAATTTTCCAACGGTGTAATGCTTATTATCCGGTAAATATCTTTTCTTTTTCCAGAGCAATTTGCAGTTTACTTTGCTTTTGCAGCTGAGAAAATGGCATATGTTCATTCATTATGGATATTTGATATTCCTTTTGTCTATATACCGAGGCAGTTCCACAAAAATTAATTATTTTAACTGTTAGTTTGAATTTGAACCACACAATTTTAATAGACTTCAAACAAAAATTTTCAAAATATAATAGTCTTAAATAAATACACTCTCCAAATTTATTAAATATTATATTTTAATAAAAATAATTACAATTTTATTTATATTTATTAATATGTTATTTATATGTAATAACAAAATTAAAAGTTCACCCAATTCAATCTCTTTCTTGGACTTGTCATTAAAATATCAAGCCTGTTTTGGCCTAATCTCTATCCCCTCAACAATGAGACCCCTCTTCCAATTACCATTCTTCACTTCCCAAACCCTAATTTCTAATTCCCCATCTGTTCCATCTTTATTAAAGAACTCACCTAATTCAACTTCCATCCATCCATCTCCTCTCTTCTTCGGATACACCGCCTCTGCTTGTGAGTTGTGCCGTGGAATAAAGTCTAAATAAACACTCCGCGTAGCGATTTCACTTCCATTGAGCCCCACTGTTGCCTCTGCTGGTGACCCTAAGCCATAGTTACGTGGACTGAGCTTGAACACAAAATACAAACCGTAATTTGTTACCGCAGATAACATGTTCGTATTAATTTTGCCACTTATTTCAAGCCAACACACATTAATAAGTTCCGCCACCTCTGCAAATCTATTCATATAAAAAACACATTAAAAATTTATTAGTAATGTTCATTTGATAATTAAATATATAGGCGAGTTAGGTTTACCTGGAATCAGAATCGGAATTCCAACTCCAGTATCGAGGCGTATCGACCCAAATAATCCTGAGATCTCTAGCAGAAAGCATAAAGCATTTCTTTCCTGTCCATTTTTCTAATGAGAAACTCCTTTTGCCGTCGTCTATGAGGATTGGGTTCCGGCAGAGGCTGAAAAAGAGCTGTTTCTTAGAATAAGCCAGCAGAAGATTAGTATCGGAGGAGCGAGAGATTATAGAGTCACAATCTGGAGGTAGAAATCTCTGCCAAAGGGTATCGGATCTGGCAGCGTCTCTGAACGTAGAAGAAACCATGGACAGATTGCAGGCAACAAGAGGATCCGTAAACGACAGTATGTTTGCTATACAAGCTTCCGGCAAGTCGGACATGTCTTCTTCCTGTTTGAGTACAACTGTTCACTACCCTCACTTGGCTATTTTGTAACTGAGTGTGAATATCTAACCTCTGTTATATACAACCATGAAAGCTTGCTTAGTGTTTAAGTAATTACTTGTCTTTTGCGAGATATTTTCCGTATGGCAAACTTAGCCGTTGTTGATGATAAACGTAACAATCGAGAAGCCACGGGCCGGCCTAAAAAGATAATTTCATCTGACAAAAAAAATCATTAACTGTTCAATAATAGTTTTTTTTTTGGGCGATGACACAATCGAACGAATGGCTCCATGCCACGTTAATTTAAAATGATAATGGTGGGCTATGATTGGCTCACTTATATAGATGATATGGGACTGGATAAGGGATAAAGAAGATAATTTAACGACCAAATCATTAAAAAAAATTTTTTTTCTTCACGTCACCCTCTAATTATAATTGTGAAGCCACTAAACCAATGAGTCATAACCTTCACAAGCCAAAAAGACAATACTATTGCCTTTTTCATTAATGATTTGTATTTTATTTTTTAAACTTGACAAGCGTCTTTTTTTATGGTATTATAGAAATTTGGATGAATTAATGAAGAGAGAAAAATTTTTTTATTTACCAATTTAATTTTTTTTAGTTAAATCATCTAATATTATTTCGTATTTAAATAGAGATATATATAATTAGATCACATTTAGTAATAAAGGGAAACTTAATGTAGTATTATATATTAAAATTGAGTGATGAACATATTTAATAAAATTGAAAAATTAAATCTTTGGTGCAATCGCATTATCTTAATTTCATTAAGTCTAAGTGTGATTAAGTATCACTTAATTTAATCAATAAAGTCTTTTAATTTTATTTAATTTCAAAATTTAATTAATTGTAATTTAATATTTTGATTCCCTTCAATTCTAAGTGTCATATAATTTTTAAATTAGGGTGTCTTAATTTATTCAATTCAAGTGCGAATCAATCAAAAATAACTTAAGTTAATTTTAATTACAGTAACTTAATTTCACTTAACTCTATATATATCATATGATTTTGCTTAATTGATTGTCACTTAATTTAATTATAATTAGAGTGTCTTAATTCCATTCCTTTTATTGAGTATTGGGGGAGTAGAGATTTGAACTCAAGTATTGTTGGATTGTATGTGCACTTATAATTATATTATACCTTTGTGTGAGTCTTAATTCCATTCAATTTTACTAAAAAAATAAAGTGTCTTAATTTCATTTATTTCTAACTGTTACTTAATTTAATTTGTATTAAGATATCTTAATTTAATTTAATTCTAAGGTAACAAAGTGTAATTTAATCAAGGGTGGTTTAATTCAGTTTGATTTAATACTATGTGGCTGAAAATTTTATTTAATTTTAAACCTTACTTAATCAAGTCTTACTTAGTCGAGTGTGATTTAATTTAATCCAAATTAGGATGTCTTAATTTCATTCAATTTTCAATATGACTTAATTTAATTTCACCTTGAGAGTCTTAATTTAATTCCTTTTACATGGGCCCCACTTTCTTCTTTAGTCAAAACGATAATAATAAAATAGTGTCATGTCATATATGATTTTCGTATTACATAATATTTACAAGTTGACCTAAGTTACTGTTAACATATAATAATAAATTATTTTAATTAAATAAATAACACTCTCTAAAAATAATTTTAAATAGGAAATAAATCATGAATCTGAATTCTTCTTATAGGATGGACTATTCGGACTCCACTATATATACTCTAAGTATGCCCCAAAGTCAAGCTAATCACACTTAACCTACCCCAAAATTCTAAGAGTACAACAAATGGTGCGGTGAGCGTGAAATACATCTTCTACGACAACAATAATAAAAGATAAGTTCATTGATCTTACTCTATTTTTTGAATCACACACTAAATTTGTATTAACATATATTTTAATTGATTATAAGATTATTAAATAATTTTCTCCATCCAATAGGACAATTCACCAAAGGCGTAAACAGTCTAGTTTTTTCCATCCAATGAGACAGCTTGCCAGAGGTCTAAGAGGTCCACTTTTCTCCATCCAATGGGACAACTTGTCAGAAGCCTAAGCGGTCTAATTTTCTCCGTCTAATGGGATAGTTTGCCAAGGGTCTAAGCGTTTCAATTTTCTCCGCTAATAAGACAGTTCGAAAGATGCGTAAATGACCTGGTGTTCTCCATCCAATGGGATAGTTCGACAGCAGCTTAAGCGATCTAGTTTTTCACATCCTAAATTGGACAATTCGCCAGTCGCATAAACAACTTAATTTTCTCCATCCTAAGTTGGACAGTTCGCCACCGGCCTAAGCGATCCATAGGCAGTCCATTCGTTCGGACATATAAAATTCTCCATTTTTGACTTAAGCGGTCCATAAATGGTCCATCCATTCGGACATGTGTGATTCTTCAAATTTAGACTTAAGTGGTCCATAAACAATTATTTAATTTTGATATAAGCAATTCTCCAAATTCAGACTTAAGCGATTCTCAACAAATTCGAATTTAAGCTGTCCAATAATTCAAGCTTAAACAACTCATATTTTAATCGTCCATCAATTCAAACATTTGTTGGACATAAATGACCGATTCTTTTTTAGAGGCTACTGTTAATATATAATAATAAAATATATTAAATAATAATACTAGATTACTAAATAAACTCGAACTAATAGATAATACATGATTTTATAATTTTTATCCTAATAGGATTATCTTAACTCCAATACATATACGTCAAATTTACTTCAAAAGGGGGACAATTCTCCAAGTACTCTCAAAACTCAATTTTAAAGGTTAACAATTACTTATTAACAAAATGCAACAAATAAAAAAAAGCGATGAGTTAAAAAAAAAAAAAGGGCTAGTTTTTGCATAAATATTGAGAAATTGTTACATAATATAAGCAATCAAATATGTTAAATTATAATTCACCACCTTCTGACCTTAAATAAAAAAATCTCTTTTTACGGAATACTTAGAATTATTGGGAATTGTTGTACAAAAATAAGCAATGAGATTTTTTAAGTTGTTATAATAATACAGTACTTCGTTGTGGATTTGTAATCGGAATTAATTTGGGCAAGTCTGAATGCCATGCCATTCAACTATTCTAATGTTCCAACCCACTCTCAGCCCCCGACAACGTATAAGCCCATGGGTCTCAATTTTAAACTAAATGGCCTTTTTTTTTTCAAAGAGATACTATAATATAAATGATCAAAGGTTTCTGGATAAATCAGAGAACGATTTTGTAACCATTAGCATGACCTAATTGGCTGTAAAGTTTTGATTTTAGCATTAAAAAGTTGAAAAAGCCAAATTTGATCAGTCAATGGGTGATATTGGTGTCATTAATTTTGGCAGATATAGCAGTTCAACTGTTCAAGAGAGACAAGGAACCTCAATTTATATATATGTATAAGATAAGATTCTCCAGTTGAGTTTCTCATCTTATATAGTACCGTACATCTTTACTTGCAATAGATGGAGTTTCACGAGCCTAACAGTATCATCTCTCTTGCTTTCCTGTGCATTTTTATTTCTGTAACTTACGCAACTTCTAAAAACTGTGAATTCCCAGCAATCTTTAACTTTGGCGATTCAAATTCTGATACTGGAGCATTTCATGCTGCCTTCGGTCCTCGTACCCCTCCTTATGGACAGACTTACTTTGGCATGCCAGCCGGAAGGGATTCTGATGGAAGGCTTATAATTGATTTTATAGGTGAGTTGCAGTATCATCTCTCTTTCTTTCCCCTCATAGGTGAACTCAGATTGTATTAGAAAAGTATTATAAAAAATATATATCTATATTTTTTATTTGATAAATATCTATATGTTTGTGGTAGCCAAGAGTTTGAATCTCCCATATTTGAGTGCATATCTCAATTCTTTGGGAGCCAACTTCGAACATGGTGCAAATTTTGCTTCATCGGTGGCCACCATCAAACTACCACCTTCTGTTATACCTAGTGGTGGATATAGTCCATTTTACCTTCAATTACAATATGACCAATTTATGCAATTCAAATCCAGATCGCAGATTATCAGAGAAAAAGGTACAAATTTAAATTATTTTTCACTCGTGCATGCAAACGAACAGTTCTCTCATTACATTTTATCTGCAGGAGGTTTATTTGCAGAATTGATGCCTGAGAAAGATTATTTTGAAAAGGCTCTATATACGTTTGACATCGGTCAAAACGAATTTGATGTTGGATTCTTTGCTAATAACATGTCTGTGGAACAAGTGAATGCTTCTATCCCAGACATTGTCAATACCTTTTTACTATCCGTTAAGGTAAAATTCATTTGCTTTTGTACTTTTTATAAGTATTCTCGTCCACCCACTGGATCAGTACTAAATCATGCTCGCTTGAAGTCAATTTACTATAGGATAAATTGTTTTTTCCAATTTACCCAAGCCTCCAACATCTCATTTATTTTTATAAAGCTAATGGAGGGATTGTGATGCAGAATATATACAATTTGGGAGCTAGATCATTTTGGATTCACAACACAGGACCTTTTGGTTGTCTGTCTTATGTTTTAACAAATTTTCCCTCAGCAGAGAAAGATAGCGCAGGCTGTGCAAAAGCTTATAATGAAGTAGCTCAACATTTTAATCTCAGATTGAAGGAAAGCATTGCTCAACTCAGGAAGGATTTGCCTTTAGCTGCATTCACATATGTTGATATCTATTCCGTCAAGTATTCTTTATTCAGCGAACCAAAAAAATACGGTAATTCAGAATATTTCTGATTATAAAAAGAAATAACTTCCAATTAAATTTATTAAAATTTCTAAACTATTTTACTTATGGTATGGTTTACAGGTTTTGAGCTTCCACTTGTGGCATGCTGTGGATATGGAGGAATGTACAATTTTAGTGGGTCTGTTCGATGTGGAGATAAGGGTACAGTGAATGGGAGCCAAATAGTGGTGGATTCATCATGTGATCGTCCTTCAGTTAGAGTAAATTGGGATGGAGTTCATTATACTGAAGCTGCCAACAAATTTGTTTTTGATCAAATTTCTACTGGAGCTTTTTCTGATCCGCATACCCCTTTGAATATGGCTTGCCATAACATTACTCATTAAATTATTATGCACAAGAAATATTACACTCCTCCTAATACTTGTAAAATAAAAGATTAATAATCTTAAATATTTCCTGAGATTAGATAACTTATCATAAATCATTCTCTCATTCTTTTCATATGAAAATGACTTATTTAGACTCAATCTATCATTGATTAATGAAAAATTATTTTTTTTGAAATGAGAATATTTCTAACAATTTGCCAGAAAAAATAATATTAACAAATGATTAGCATTCTATTGTGATTCTTTTCTTGCTATTAATTACTTCTGAGGTGATCAAAACAAAGTTGCAGGCTTCGATATTCCTCCATCATTTCATTTAAAAATTGGAAGAAAAAGTCTGCAATTCCCTTCGAAATAAAATGACAAATTGATAGGACAAACTAAAACTTTTTATATGGATATATAAATTTCCATCTTTCATTTCTGAAATTTAACCTACTTTGCTGGCTTAGTTCCAATATGGAGTTTCTAACCACTAACAATTCTATCATCAGCATCTCTTGCTTTTGCTATCTTTTGGTTAATTTTTCTGTAATTTTGAACCCTACATTTGCTTTGAGAAGCTGTCAGTTTCCAGCAATCTTTAACTTTGGCGACTCGAATTCCGATACCGGCGCAATGCCGGCTGCCTTCACTCCTCCTATCTCCCCTTATGGGCAGACTTTTAATGATCATATGCCTTCAGAGAGGTATTCTGATGGAAGGTTGATAATAGATTTTATTGGTAATTAATTTTTACATTAAAGTTTACATTATAACTATGTTTTGTTGGATTTAAATGATTAAATTAATTGTTTTGTCTCAGCCAAGAGTTTCAATCATCCATATCTTAGTGCATATCTCAACTCAATGGGAACAAATTTTACAGTTGGTGCCAATTTTGCCACTGGAGGATCCACCATCAGATTACCATCTAGTATTATACCAAATGGTCTATCTAGTCCATTTTTTCTTGAGGTGCAATTCCTCCAATTCCTCCAATTCAAACTCAAATCTCAAATTCTAAGAAAAAATGGTATTGTGTACAATTCGTATTTTCAATTTAAAAGATATAATAATTAATTAAAATGATTGATCGTTCATAATTAATGAAAATGTATATATTTCTCATTTTGCAGGTGGTGTATTTGCAGAATTAATGCCAAAGGAAGAAATTTTCCCCAATGCATTGTACACATTTGATATAGGTCAAAACGACATTGGAGATGGGCTTTTGACAAATGTGTCAATTGAACAAGTAAAGGCCTCTGTTCCAGATATTGTCAACAAGTTCTCTGAAAATATTAAGGTACTACAGCACTTTATTAGAAATTTGAAGTTACGATTAATCAAATTCATTCAAATAAGGGGAATTATGAATATTGTTTAACTAATAATGTTGATGCAGAATATCTACAATTTGGGAGCAAGAACATTTTGGATTCATAACACAGGACCAATTGGTTGTCTTCCTTATATTTTGGTCAATTTTCCTGCAGAAAAAGACATTGCTGGCTGTGCTAAACCTTACAATGAAATAGCTCAGTACTTCAATTTCAAGTTAAACGAGTCCATAGTTGAACTCAGGAAGAATTTTTCTTCAGCTACTTTTATATATGTTGACATCTATTCTGTCAAGTATTCTTTATTCAGTTCACCTAAAAAATATGGTAAGCCACCTTATTTTTCCATTTAAATTTATTGAATTAGAGTATATATAAGATATGTTGCATATGATATGTAGGATTCGAGCTTCCATTGATAGCATGTTGTGGGTATGGAGGAATGTACAACTACAGTAATAATGCTCGATGTGGAGATACAATTACAGTAAATGGTATTCAAGAAGTTGTAGGTGCATGCGGCCGCCCATCGGTTCGAGTCAATTGGGATGGGATTCACTATACGGAGGCTGCCAACAAATTTGTTTTTCATCAAATTTCAACAGGACCCTTTTCCCATCCTCCTATTCCATTAAATATGTTATGTTACAAAAATACGTATTGAGTTTTCTGTACATTAAATAATAGAGTTTGAAGAGTGCTTTAAATAATAATTGCTTCTCATCTAAAATTGCTTGTATGGTATTAATCCAAACCTTACGTACATTATTTTAGAATATCATTATATTTTAGAAATTACTCAATTAACACAATTATCATTTAAGTTAATAAAGTTCTTTAATGTATGAAATTGAAATGAAATACCATTTTATCATACTTGAATTCTTTCCATATGATTCGACAGAGTGGATGGGGTATAGATTGGAGGTTTAGTCAACAAATAATTGAAAAAGTTGTTATTATCACTTATCACATAAATGGTCACATGCACGAAAATATCAAATTCAGTATATTTTACGTGAGAATAATAATAATAGAGGATGCAAGAAAACTTTGGAGACAAAAGCATCGAAAAATATTTGCTGATAAATCCATGGAAACAATGTCATTAGCATTTTTAATTAAGTGGTCGTCACAATCTTAGTCCCATAACCACAAGTCTACTGAAGCAAACTGGAGATATGACTGCTACTACTACTACTACTACTACTACCTTGTAATTTGACAGTATTGATAGTAGGAGACTTTGAAAAAAGAGATTTAAAAGACCTGGAGTTGAATGTTCACTGATTTCAGATATGTTAAAACTAAAAAGTATGAAAATGACAATTCTAAAGTTATTGTTTATGTCTTGATAGAAGGAAGATGATCCAAGAGATGAGAAAGTAGTACGAATGACCGGCGGACTACCTCTAGCGAGTCTGCCGGTATGCTTTTGGATAGAAGAAGTTGCCGGAAAAAGGATTGGCGTCTGAACTTTGTGACAACATGTATTGGCCGACAGCGAGGGTTCCAGCACTGAAACTTTATGTCTGAGGTTGCTCGAAGTTGGCGAATTGAACTTGTGGGGCGGTAGTAAAATCAAATGCTATTATTTTCGAAATATGTAGATTTAGCTGGCAGTTGCATTGCAATAGAAATTAGACTAGGAACGTAACAGACACAGAGACAAGAAGTAGCTATGTAATAACAACAAAAAATAGAAGAGAATGAGAATCAGACCTATTAGACTCTAACGTGATCATATGAAAAGAGAAGCATACAATTTGATTATAATTCCCTCAAGCTTATTAGGTACTAACAGTACAATTCCAAAGAACGAAAGTGTATGTAGACAATGAATTCCCTAATTTCAACATAATTAGAGCTTGTTTGACAGCATAAAATGAACCTAATAATTATAATATTCTAACAAGTATATTCACGTTCAATGATACATATCCTACATTGCATAGATATGAAAATGAAAAAACATGCACTAAAACGATACGGAAAAACGACATTTAAAATATAATTTTACACTAAAAAAAGGTATTTTATAAAAAAAAAATGGGCATACAAAGACATTTTTGAAACGCAAACACGCCCATAGCTAGAAATTTCCATGCATCGTGGTCCATATCTACATAGTAGAGAGATCAAGGGTAGGTTCTACAGCGATTTGATACAATAGGACATGAGGATTATGTAAGTAAATAAAATATTACATACATTTAGATAAACAAACTTAATTAGACATGTCACACTGGAAAAAAAAAAAAAGCGTTTTTGTGGGTTATTAATTTTATTTTAAAATATTTTGATTTTGAAAATAACGAAATAAATTGTAGATTTAAAAATATAAAATAGAAAAAATTCAAACTTTAAAGTATAAAAAAAATAGTTTTTTTTTCTTAATTTGTTTAAAAAGCAACAATTTTTTATTTTTTATTTTCATTAAAAATAAAATAAAATATACCAACAGGTGATTGGTCTATCATGGAAAGAATTAGGTCCTTCGAACAAGAGATCGAATGTTTAATTTACTGTGAAAAGAAAAAATCTCAAAAAAATTTCTTAAAAATTTAAAGATTGAATATAAAATTTTTTTTAAAATGGTTTAATAGGAAAATCTAAGAAAGTTAAGGAGTTCCACTGTACCTGCATCCGAACTTTCTTTTTTCAGTGTAAAACACTAATATTCAGACTCTATTACCAGAAATCGATTAAATTTAAATTGAGATTTAGTCACAATTAAAATTTTTCACTTCTTTATATATATATATATATTAAACCTGGGAGATCTTTCCATGTTAATAGCTTATATTGCCAACCACCGACGATCCGTAGCTTATCGGAACTTTCTTTAATCGCACCAAGAAACGTGAATAAGTAGAACTTGTCCCTTGACAGTGATTCAACCTATATAATGTGGCTGCCATTTGCCAAACTATCCAACCTAATTGTAGAATAATCAGTATTATACTACTATTATAATATACTTATAATTATTTCTACTTTATGTGTGGTTAATTCAGGTATCCATCCAAATGAAATTAATTTTCATTTCAAACTCATTTTTAATACCTAAATCTATAAACAGCAAGATGAAAAAATAAAGCTATTATTGAATATTTATGTAAAAAATTCCTTGAATTGGTTTACCATTTTTATAAAAAATATAATTGATAACTCGAATATTTTTAATTTGCATTAATTTATTATTATTAATTTTAGTGGATATAGGTTTCCTAATAAGCTCTTTATGGATATTTGAGGTTAATTTCAATAAAATAATTAAATTAAAATACATATCCGATATCTGATAATATTATATTAAAAGAAAGAAAAGATTAGGCAAAGGCCTTCCAAAGGTACCTAAAGTCTGAAAAGTTATTATTTGTGGAATACTTTTGGATATGTGGATAGGAGTTTTCTTTCTTTATCCTCTCTTTATGAGTTGTGACAAAACAACGTGTCTCTCAAAAGTTGTTTGACTTAATCTTTTGCAGAGGCTACTCCTTTTCTTTTTCTTGTTCCAAGTTCGAACTCAAGAAATTAAAGCTCTTTCACTTTAAAAGTTCTATGGTTATATACATATATATGTTGGGTGGATGACAGAGTTACTCTCTAGCTTTCTCATTCTCAGCTTCTGTTTTACTCAACCCATGTATGTGCGCATTGCCCTACACTACAAAAAAAAAAAAAAGTATTTTAGGGGATGTTCTTAAGTTTAAAAAATTATTTTAAAAGGTATTCATTCTCACTAATTTGGATTATGGTGATCCTGAATTCTGCAAACGGCTATTACGGAGTGACTCTCCAAATCCAGCTTATTTCATTTATAATACCAAGATTTGAACTCTGAATGTTGTATGAAGGATCTCGTATCTTATCCTACTAGGCCAACTGATAGTTGATATTTAATTTCTTTTTTTTAATATATGACATACTTATTATTAGTATATGAGACAAAAATTATTCTCTCTATATAAGACATCAATCGTTCCTAAAATTGATAATAACAATTATCTTTAGCATACGAGATGAAAATTGTATCTCATCCATATAGGACGTCAATCGTCTCCAAAAATAATGACAATAATTGTGCACAGTATACAAAACATTAGATGTATCTCATATATAAGACATCAATTGTTCTTAAAATTTATGACAATAGTTGTCATTTTTAATGGAGACACTAGTCGTCCAATCTTCCATATGATACATCATTCATTCCCAACATTAAGGATAGTATTTGTCCTTAGTATTAGAGACGTAAATTGTCATTTATTATTAACACAACTATCGTCCTAATTTTTAATTAAAATATTAATAAATTATCGTAATTAAGATCAATTGTCCCCTTTATAACTTAATATAATAAAAAAGGATAATTTTTTAAATTGTCTCCTAATCTTCATGAATTAGTACTTTTGGAGATAAATAATATTGGTTGTCCCCGATTCCCGTCTCCTTTACCCTCTATTTTTGTAGTGCTATAACATTGCCACTTGCACAATAAGAGCTTTAATGCATTGCCCTCATTCTTTTTATTCATGGAGTTAGATGATGATTAATGAGTTGGCTTTGTCTCCAACTCCATAATTCATATCATAATCTGAAAATCTCAAGTTCGGTCTCCACTCTCTCAATCTTTTAATTTATGATTTTTACCTTTTAATGAATTTAATTTGCATTTGCATTTATGATGTTCACATTTTAATAGTTTTAACTTGTATTTATATCATTAAGTTAATCATAAATCTCTAACAAATTGTAATAAAATAACAATATATTGTGTAACATAATATCTCTTAGGGAGAAAACAAATTTAAAAAAAAAAAAAAAAAAAGGCCCATGCTGGTCTTTCCTTAACATCCATGGTGGCCCTGTAGAGGAATGGTCCAATGGCTAGAGTTAGCAACTAGGACAACCTAGACTAGGGAAGGGCACTAAACAACAATGGGGCAGCATTTGCCTTCCTCCTGCTTTGCGCGCACACACACACAGATGAGTACTCGCACGTGTGGGGACCAAAAATATAAGGGTGATAATGTAATGAACCTTTTTTTTTTTTTTTCCCTTATATATTTATCAAAATACATAATTATATGTATTATGAAAATTAGATCCATTTTTGATTTTATGTATGGTGTCCTTTTAGAAGGAAGAAGATACATGTTCCCACCTAGACAACTATGAGACAAGTTCCAATACTATGCATTAGGGCCATTTTTCATGTTTGAAATTCTAACCATTTGACATGCTTTTAACCACTTTACCCCCATTTAACTCTCATATAATCTTTTTTTAACTACCCATTCCCCAATTTTAAATCCTGACTCTATCGATTGATAGTCTCTTTTTTATTTATTAAATTATTAAAAAATCTTATAATCGAGATGTCTGAAATTTAAAATTTCGTAATTCCTACACAAGTAAGAAAACTATACATATCACACTTGATGGCACTCATAAATTACTTTTGTAATAATAGGGTTTGGCATTTACTGCACTTACCATCAATGAAAGACATTATATATATACCAAAGGACAATCTTTTACAGTCTGCACTTTTGAAAACATGAAAAATGAGGGAGAAATCAAGAATGACAAAGGCGAATTCTGTTGTAGATAGCTAGAAGAGATTGAGATAATAAAGAGTATATATATTGACTCTACAGTCTCAATAATACATGCCTTGACAGTCAATGAACATTGAGGCTAAGAAAATCCACAAAAATTAAAGAGGAAAACGCTAATTAATGCCTCTTTCTATAGAATTCTTCTTCTTAGTCTTTGCTACTCCTCTTTGTCAGATTCCTTATCCAGCCTTTCCTTACCTTGACTCCCTCAACTTTAGTGCCCACATGGCACACATTTCCTCTGCTAGACCTCTTCCATCTGATGAGTTGGAATAAATGACCAATCCTCTTTCGCCACCTCAGAGAGGCACGCGGTTTTGCATGCTCTATCACACTCATTGTTTTTTCCTTGTTGTCTTTGCCTTGTTTGTCTAATTCCTTGTTACTGTTGTTATTCTTACTATGATTGTAGGACTTAGTGTATTGCTCCATAGAGACCTTGCTAGAGGCAGTGCCCTTTTCCCATAAGGCAGCTCCATTGTCTTCAAACTTAATTGATATAAAAGACTCTGCAGAATTAAGCTTAATTAATTAATCAAAAGAAAGAAATCATCAAAATGAACACTGTTTAATTTATAATTCATATGGGTTTTCACACTTTGTATTGACACTAATTAGCTTTATCAAAAAAGAAAAATTAATAAATATAATGTATTTTTTTGGAAATGTGTGTATATATATACACATATGTTCAATCACATCAATAAATAAAAACAAATATATAATGACTAATCTACTATTTACCATATATTACATGCTAATTGCTAAGAGAACATAATAAACAAGAAATGACTTTAAATTGACACCCAGAGGGACCCTCTTTAGATTTTCTTTGCTTGACCTCTATATTATTATTATCAAGCTAATTAAATATATATGCATGATTTCAGTAGCTTATAATTATTCCCTAATCACTTCTCTATATTTTATCCATCATATAAGATTTTGAATTCCCACCATCAAAATTTTCACTAATTTAATTAGTAAAATAAAAAAATATATATCTTTATTTTACAACTTATAATATTAATCCAACTCATTCAATATCCCAACAAATAAAAAATAAAAAAAAAATATATTTAATCTTATAATTCATAAATTGCTTGCTAATTATATATACAGCTATGCATTAACCAATTAAGGAATGAAAATCAAATTAATAAGAATAAAATTAACTATAGTTAATAAGATTCTATAACCTCCATTTCCCAATCTTCTTCTTTATAGATAATCATACTTTTTTGTCATTACACAAAAAGCAATAATCAATTCTGCAAATACAGACACAAGAGTACATGCCAAATTTTCTTCTGTTGCTGCCATTAAAATGCAAGGACATGCGAAGACTGTATATAATAATTAACAAGAAGAACAAGTATAAAGTGAATGAGGAGTAATAATGGAGTCATTTCCAGAACTATTATGAATTTGAACAGACATAATCAAATTGAAAAAGGAAACAGCAAGAACAAGAAGAAACACACACAGAGAGAGAGAGAGAGAGAGAGAGAGATATACCTTCTGGGCTGGTGGAGACATCAGATTTATCAGAGATATCAGACTTCCAATGGCGATTTAGAAGAGAACCCAAAGCAAAGATCTTAGGGAGGCTTATTGATGGCTTTCTGGAATGAGTAGCTTTAGAAGATGGAAGGTGGTGGCCATGGCCTTGCTTTGCAGCCAATATAAGAAGCCTTTCATTGAGGCAAAGCGGGCAAACTCCTATAACTTCCTCTTTTGGATGGAAATAACACCAACAACTATTGTCTTCTCTGTACCCATTCATCGTATGATCAAGAAAATGCAGAAGAAAAGAAAGAAGAGGGAGAGAGCAAATCAGAAGACTAAATCTTGAATATTGTGGACGTATGGAAGAGAAAAAGCAGAGTTTGGTAGAAGGTGATTACTTATATAAGTGTGTATTTATGGTATTATGTTTATAGATTTTCTTTTCTTTTCTTTTCTTTTTTATTATTACTATAAACAAATGTTAAGCGTAAATTATCATGAGGAGGGCCCACCAATATAACATCAGTTGGGACAATATAAACAAGATGGTAAATTTTTTGGGATCTCAATATTTATCTACATAAATTGTTGTCCATTAATGTTTTTTACTTCAGAAAAATTAATCTCTCAAAAGGTAATTTAGTCAAATTATTTTTATATAAAAGTCAAAAGCGATAGATAAAAATAAAAATTAAAAATAATAAAACTTATAGATGAATTTATATATTCAGCATAAATAAAAAATTAAAAAATAATACTGACTCTTTTGGGTATTAATATTTGTTGATGTGTAAAACCATGGCCTGCTGCTCTTGGACCAACCAAGTGATTCTTTCCTGGAAATTGCTCTGCTTTCAGTTACCTTTTACTGATTTTTCCACTTTTTATCTAAAGTAGGTCCAAAGAATACTTTTTTAACCCTTTGTTAAATATAATCAGATGGTAGATTTGATTAACGATGATGATAATAATAATAGATTAGGTGTTCATGGAAATAAAAACTGTTATTACTGTTAAGGTTTCTGGCCAGTCTTTCTCTCCTTCAAAGTCAAGAAAAGGACAAAACAATTAACATCCAATAATATTTTTTAACTGAACATTTTGCTGCTTCTTTTTCTTTTTCTTTTTTCAATTATATATTTCTCAATTGGGAATGGGTCTATGGATTAAGTCAAAATTTGCAACTCCCAGTTGATCTTGGAACTACAAAAGTTCTAGATGATTTTTCTTAGAAGTTAGAACTTATAATCCCCCTCTTAGCATTTTTTATTTTTTGTAATTTTATTTTATTTTTCTTAAGGTCCTTTGAATTATCTATTTTGAAAAAGTTAGACTACCCAAAAGCATGTGGGGAAGACTGAAAAATAATTATCAGGTGACCTAAAGCTTATAATTAAAAGTGAGCCTTCCAATTTTCCAAATCAAATATATTTGTAATATTACTTTATTAACTAATTTTAAAAAAACAAAAATTAATATAAAAAGTTATAATTGGGCTGCTATTGGTCCCCCATAAAACTTCACAAGAAATGAAAAATAAATATTTTTTTTTTTCACTTTATTTGGTTAGTCTTTTTCTCTTTTTTTTCTTTTTACCTTTCAAAAGCTGTGCAACACAAAAGGTTTATATAATATTATAATATTATATTTGTGTAAGTGTAAATTGTACAAAAGAGAAGGAGAGAATCTAATATTATTAATAACAAGGAAAGGAGAAGAAGAAGAAGAGCCCTTTAGAGTGTCTATAAAACATCCTAAAAGGCTCTTAAAAGTGATGGAAACAAGCAAACTAATGGTCACATGGAGAGAAGGGAGAGCTGTTTCTATTTTGGTTGGCTTCAAGTCAAGTTCCCATCAATGGACCCAAGCTTTGATGTGGAAATTGTGGGTCTCCTCTTTCTACTTTGCATGTGAAAATTAATGAAAATTTTTATCATAGAAATAAACTTTTTTAAAGAAATAATTCCCATTTGAAATCTGAAAAAAATCAATTAAATTAACTCCAATTTTTTTTTCTTTCTTTCCTAATAAGTCCCTGGACCCATTGATTAAAATTTTCATTTATAGGATGGCTTAAAAATGAAATTAAATATTTTGGGCATTTAAGCAATTGACTCCAATCAAGGTAGCTGGACCCAAACATGAAAATTTTATACATTAATGTGGTTAGGTGCAACCATCTTTGAAAACCAAAAAGGGGTTTTTTTCTCTAACATGTAATTTTTATTCTAAGCTTATTATTAATAAGCTACTAAATGGGTGACACCTATTGTTGTGTCTCTATGATCTTTTGTGGGGATCTTTGAACTTTTCCATAAACAAGTCAATTGGCATCTACACTTTTCAACCCTAAGTATAGATCAGGGTTCGACTTGGGGGTTTCTTGAACTAAATTGTTCCATCGTAAACTACAACCAACTTGGAATGAGAAAATTACTTGAAGAATGTTGGGGTCTTCTCCTATCACATGAATGACCAATTCCAATTACCCATTCTTTGTTAGGAAAAAGGAAGCATACTGTTGCCTAGAAGAATTTTGTTGAAGGACCAATTCATTTTGAAATATAAAAAATTTCTCTGGAAGGATTTGAGAAATTAATAGAGTTTTTCCTTTAGAAAAAATTATAACCAAAAGTTACTACTGTGGTTCCCTGTTTTGGAAAATAGATTACTTTATCTCTTTATTGTCCTTCTAGAAAAAAAAAAATCCACTTTTTGGTGAAAAAGATGATAGAAATTTGAAGGTGATTTTTGTCTTTTTACACTCCACTTAATGGCAAAGTTGGGTTTTTTTTTTTTTTTAGAAAAAGATAAATAATGTATAATAGTATTTCTCTGTCCGAGAATATAAGTTGTTTTAGAATAGTTATTTTGTCCTAACATATAACTATTTTGAGTATTTTAAGGAGTAAGAAATGATTTTTTTTTTTTTCAATTTTACTTTTATTTATATATTCATAAGTTACCATTGGCTTTAAATTAAACATTTTGTTATAATTTAGAAAAATTGATTGCTTTCTTAATCTTCGTATAAAAACCTTAAATTGATTTATATTTTGAGATGGAGAAAGTAAAAATATGAAAATCAAGTACTCTAATTTTTAAGATGGAGACACAGTAACTTATAATGAAATATGGAAACAAAATTATAATGTTTCCTTTCTTTTATTCTATAGGCCTTTCAAATTTATGAATTTAGATTTTACGTCAAGCACAATTTTCAGCACGTCGAATGTCTTTTGAACGGCAGAAGATTTGCAGGGTTTTAATTTTAAACCCTAAATCTCTACCATTAAGAGACAAGTATGTATTGAGTTACTGAAAAGAGTTCATTCTGCGGTCATTACAGTTGAAAGTGGTTTAGCTGAATGCTCTACTCCGGTTCGAATATAGAGAAACGTGTGCAAAAAATAATAATAATACTCACAACATTGAACATCTTTGTATTATAGTTTAGGATTTAGCAGTCGTCTTTTGCTCCTCGTAATGTCAGTCTCCTTTCATTGTTTTCCTATCCTTCACAAATAGTAAGCGTCAATTAGGAGTAACTACGTCAATAATTCTTCACTGCACTGCCTTCTGTTGAAACCTTTTTTCTTTTTTCAGAACATCAATTTCAATACTGTTAAAAACAATATTCAACTATTTTGAAAGTTAAAACAGTGATGTCCAAGACAATACAGGAATGCAGTGTTGTAAACCACAATTTCTTGTTGGCCATTAATGTGACTGTGTCCTCTTCTTGCAATTTAATATTTGGTCACACAAGTGGAGAGAGCTACATTTTGATTCTCTTATTACTCATTATCAAACAACCAGATAATTTGTTCCAAGTTATAGAGACAAAAGCAAAAAATGACAGAAGAACCGGAGACTGTTAGAAACAATCATCCTTGTTAGCTGCTAACTTCCTCAACTTTATGCACGCCAAATATTCCTTTTCAGTTTCCTAGCAATATTAAACCCATATGTAGAAAGAGGAAAACGGAAAATCATTGTATGTAAATTAAGAAAGCAAAAAATCAAGGTACAATAGATAGAGGAGGGGTATTAAAAAAAAAAAAATCCAAGAAGAGAAACAACAAGTCACCATTGCTAATTCGTTTTTCTTATCTCAGGATTCATATAACTTGGAAAGTTCTGCGGAGAAGGCTTTCCTGATGGCCTCTCTCTTGATCTTGAGCGCAGCAGTGACAAGTCCAGATTCAGGAGTCCAAGGCTCAGAAAGCAATTTAATTTTTGCTGGGATCTCGAACTTTTCCAAACGTGCTCTCTTAGCTTCCTGTAAATAATAAAGATCGAAGAAAAAATAGTTACCACAAGAAAGTTAACCCAATCATATGAAATGTCAAGCATATCTTGTCTATCATCATCGTCCCGTTTCCAATAAAAGGTCAACTGTTCGAGAAAGTGCAGCTGAATTGATTGCAAATTTTTTCTCCATTCAAACACAAATTCTACAAAGTTCAGGTGCTCAATTGGAAAATGCCAAAAAGTTTTGAGTACACAAAATGTCATTAACCCTCTTTTAAGAATAACAATTGGATTATACAAAGCCATATCAGACCAGAAGGTAGAAACGTTCCGCACTTTAATTTAACTTTACACTTGACAAAAGGTAGAACATTGCAAACAAGTTCCCAGGAATAAATGAAATTTACCAATGTTATTCAAAATATTAAAACAAGAATTGCTTCATAACATTACAAGTCAGGCAGAAAATTAAACCTAAGACTTTTGGAGAGTGGAGACAACATGAGAACCTAAGAGTAATGACTCTTAACAGTTTCTGGTCTACTAATAATCAGATTTGTCTCACATCATGAGTTTATTTTTGTGCATAGCCACATGCTCAATTATGCCAAAGGAAATGTCAGACTTACATACAAGTTGCTTTGAAATAATTATGATGAAAAATGAAGGTACCCTATTCAAAACTCAAATTATGATTGGAAATGCATACCTTGACGAGTGATGCTTGCACTTCCTTTATCGTTTCATTTCTCTCACACAAGTCTGAAAAACTGGTAAAGCTGATTCCCTGTTTTGAAGCCCAATCTTCTAGGGCAGGTTGTGCGGGCACCACAAGAGCCACACAGTAACTGTGAAATGGATCAGCATGCAGCATCATGTTGTCAACATAGGGGCTTACGACAAGAGCAGCCTCAACCTGTAGGGAAAATATTAGTCACAAAGAAATCAAGAAAGAGCTGTGATCTACCTTCAAATATACATACCTTTCCCAAAGAGACATACTCCCCATGCTGAAGCTTGACTATGTCCTTTTTACGGTCAATTATCTCAAGGCAACCATCAGCATGAAATTGCCCAATGTCACCTGTGTAGAACCACTTCATTCCTTTCTCATCAACCTTTTCACAACAAAAAAAATTGGTATAAATCATAGTGATACATGTTGACTTTCACGATTGCACGTGACTCCTGTAACATATTATGCCATGAAACTTTTGAGATTTTACCTTGTACACTTCCTTCGTTTTCCCTTCATTCTTGAAATAGCCAACAGTTACACTAGGACCACCAATAACTATTTCCCCACGAGGCATTGGTGAATCACTGGTTAAATATCCACCTTCTGGCCAATCTATTAACTGAGGCCAAAAATGATATGGCAGATTATTAAAATCTATAAGCTCATTAGCTGATTGCACTAACCATGATACAAGCTGGTAGAATTGTCAAGTCAAACACAGAGCTTCTATTACCTGATTTTAATTGATTCTCACCTTAATAAATGTGCTAGGGATTGGATTACCAACTCGACCAACAGATGAATCATCAAACTCAGAAAAGGTCCCACCAGCACAAGTCTCAGTGAGACCATAGCCTTGGCCTATTGGAGCCCTGTATAATGTTCAGCACTGCTCAGACGCCACAGGGGAAAATTAAAAAAAAAAAAAAAAAAAAAAAAAAAAAAAACACTGAACCAAAAGAAAATTGGAAGATAAGCATGAAACAAAAAGTTAAAGATGGAATTATTCATGTTTATTTCATTACTCACGCCCAAACATGACAAAAGTTTTATCCGCTCACATGTACAGGGCTTTTATTTTCTTATTTACTTTTAGCACAGATTTAGAATCTCAATGATCTTAAGGAAATTTCAAGAATTTTTGGTCTGTTTACCTTAAAAGTTGTGCATCAATTCCTTTTTCTTTTCTCTTGCATGGATCAGAAAGAGCCCTTCAATGTAAAGAATGTAATAACACTCAAGTGGATTCGTTCATTACCAAACATGCTTCAAAGTTAAGAAGAATTCTCTTTAATTTTCAATTTTTTTTGCTTACCCTTTTTGTGCTTTTAGTGTAGAGGACTAAGAATTTCCCTTGTGTACATAAATTCCTTCAAATCACCTGATTTGTATGTTGAGTTTCAGCAAAATATATATTCCCTTCCCTCCAAGAAGAAACCAAAATTCTGGTTTAAATTTTAAAAATTGAAATTAATTGCTTAGGTTCACAAGATACAGGCTGCAGTATATCATCAGTGGAAAAGGTAATGGATGAAACTATAAATTTTCAAATATAGCATGATACCATGTAAAGCTACAGTTCATCAATAAATATGCATAAAAATCAACTAAGCTTTGCGAAGTCGTACTAACCCAAGGCAGATGTTGATAAATCTTTGAGTATCAGCAGAAAGAGGAGCACCTCCAGAAAGCAAAAAACGGATGCGACCTCCCAGAACTGCTCGAACTTTCCTAAATACAAGGAAATTCCAGAGAAGCAATTCTAGGCCCCAAGCTCCAAACCAACTACCATTCAATGCGGACAATCTACGGGCATACGCTAAGTCAAACAGTTTCTTACTTAGGCCACCCTTTGCATCCACCTGAGTCGTTAAGAAAATTTAGTGACCATTCTTGCTATCAGACAAAAAGCTATTACTCAAAAACAGGTTATTTGTGTGGACTTGCATGCATGTTTATCTGTTAGCATACATGTAAGAAAGCTTAACTGTGAGAAGAGATATGGGAAGCATGCATATAGTCCTAACCTTCTTGCGCACACCATCTCGGACACGATCAAGAATTGCTGGGACAGCTGCCATTACAGTTGGCCTCAAGACAGTGGCATCCCCCTTTGTTCCCCTTTTAATCTTATTCGATGTATCAGTTAGCGTCAGAGGAGTTCCATACCCTATTGCACTTCCAACACCTGCTACTATATTCTGCAACATGAAAGGTGAAATTTGTTAAAGAACACAGAAGGGAGGAATCATATACTTTCATAAATCCTTGTTTAACAGGAAAGAAATAGACAGGAATCAGCTATTGCTGTGTAAATTACTATATAAGAGCTCCATATTCCATACCTCAGCAGCTATTTCCAGGATATGAGCCAAGGGTAGGTATGCCAGATAAACATCATTGCTCTCAAGGCCAGGAACAATTGTCCTGACTGAAGAAACTACAGCTAGGATATTACCATGTGTCATCATTACACCCTGAGAAAAGTTGTCATAATGAAAACAAATAAGTATCATGCAAGCTCTGATATGTTTTGATAAACTATTAAAATTCCATAAATTTCATAGTAACATGACCAAAGCACAAACAAGTTCAAGGGAACAAATCAAACTATTTTGTTACTGCAGTTTCAAACTTTACAAAAAATAATATTCATCATGATGCCATAAAGTTGAAAAACCACCAACAGAAATATGATCCCAATGACACAGGCACCATGCAAAAAACTTGCATTGAATTTCAAGACATGATGAAGTAGACTATTCAGTTGCTGTTCCACAACTTAAACATATAAAATAAATGCTTGGAATTTGAGCTTCAGCATCTCATCAATATTGAAACAATTATGTTCAATTAGCCATCTAACTTCAGCCCTGCAGAATGAAGATAAAACTAAACAGCAATCTGTGAATTTTATGGAAAAGGGTTGAAGAAAAGCATGCCTGTACTTTCCCTGAATTTTCATTTGCCGTACAAGGGTGATAGAAATCAATTTAAGATAACAATCAAATATAAGTAAGAGACCACCAACTTTTTGCAATAAATTAGATTAAACTTAACAGCCAAGAGGAAATGGAAAATGGAGAAGAAAAGGATAGTATCATCTAGGTGACGTACTTGTAGAAAGCCTAGATGTAGTCACCTTAAGATGCCCCATGCAATGCTACCATTCAAAAATCATCCAAGGGGCCAAAGTTACTTTCTAGTTACAACCAATGAGAAAACATTAAGACTTAATCAAGTGAAGGTGAACAAGCTTATAACAATAGACTATAACACATAATAGATGCTCTTACTTGAGTGAAGGGCATTAATTTTTTTCAGCTTTGTTTTATGTTTTGAGCCTTGGGAGGAATTCTTGTCTTCCACAGCATACATTCATTTCTTTCTTTCTCAATAATATTTTCTTATCTAAAAGAAAAAAAATAATAATAATAAAGATGCTCCAAACCTTAGGCAATCCAGTACTTCCGCTAGTGTACATTATTATAGCAATATCAGTTGATAATGGTAAATCAGCTCCAACAGGATTTTCTCGACCAAGTTTCTCCACGTTAGGAAGTGAGATGATTTTCCAGTGACCACTCTGCTCCACTGATGATGCAGCAGATGGAATTTCGTCATCCATACAAATCACACGTCTCACTGTGTTTAGTTGTCCACTTATGCCCACAAGTTTCTTCAATTCTTTGTTCCCACAAATGATAGTTGTAACCTCTGTCTGAAGAGAAAAACGTGTACCAACAGCATTGAATAAGATGTCACAAAAGGATAAGGAAAATTACTACTGGAAACATAAAAATTGCAGTCATTTATTATGATTGCATTTTATCCAATAGCATGTCCCAAACATCAGACCACATCAGTTTATTGAAAGTACCAAACTTGTCCTCTCAAACATAAAATCTACAAGGCCGTTACACTTGGTTTTACACGCACTAATGTGAGAGTGTGTGTGTGTGTGTGTGTGTGTGTATAAAGAGAGAGAGAGAGAGAGAGAACCTCGTTTAATGAGTGACACAGAGCCTCCTCCCCCAAAGATGCATAAATGGTAACCACAGTGACATTGCGCCTAAAGCAACCCTGATACAAGATAACACAATTAACCATTTGAGTAATTCCAGAAGACCATAGACATGATTTAACCAACAAAAAGAATTTAAGATGAAACTAAAAAAGTAAGACATTTCTTTCACTTTCACAGCATAACTGAAACAATCTCACACACTTGCTTTCGGAAGTTCTGACTCAGTCGCAACATTATTTTTCATAAAACAATAACTACAACTAAAAAGAAAAGCACCTGCAACGCAATAAACCATTCAGCTCTGGTGTCAGCAAATATAGCCACACGTTCTTCCTTTCTATGTCCAATCTGAGCTAACCCAGAAGCAAAACTACAAACTTTTTCGAACACTGTCTCGTAGGTAAGCCATTCATACTCTCCCAAATGAAGCTTTTCAAAAGACCTCCCATCTTCACTCACTTCAGTCTCCTTTGAGATCAATTTCCTGGTTCCTAACAAAAACTTATCCCCATATCTCACACACGCGTCCTCAAAAAGCTGAGCAAGAGTATAAACACCTTCCCACGCCGTTTCTAACGGCGTCGAGAACTTCTCGTTTCTTATCGCATAACCAGGTTCGCCGCCAACGTCGACTGGAACTCCTCGTTTCTTCACATTGTTCTTTGAATTCCGGAACAGAAGAGTAACCAGAACAGGAACAAGAACACCAACTAGATAAGCACTCATGCTTGAAAATGATTAAAAGACCACTGTAACAAAAAAATCTACAAATTCCAAATCCTGTAACACAAAAAAAAAAAAAAAAAAAAAATCAAATTCAATCTTGAAACATAAGATCAACAGCAACAACAACAACAACAGCAACAACAACAAATTAAAAGACGGAAGTTTACCTTTACTTCGACTAAAAGAGAACTTGAGAATCAAAGGAGTGGCATTGAGATTTTCTTGAGAATCCAAACGGTAGCGTTCAAAGTAGCGTAGCTTGCAGTGGTGGACGGAGAGATCGAGAATGGAGAAGTTGGAGTTTCAGGAGCACCAAAAGTGAGAAATTCGTTTCTCGTTTCAGTTTTTTTTTTTTTTTCTCTCTCTCTCCGGTTGACGCATACAGAATACAATTGGTTTACTTAAGGACCATACACTTGGCAATCAGTTCAGGGGGTATTTTAAATCTCAGCCGTATAATTGGTTGACGGACATTGATGATGTGGTATTGTGCGGTCCGGATGGGAAAAGGAATATAGCTGCGTGAATCGTGACCGTCCATCTGTTTTATCGGTCTTCATCTCCAGTGTATCACAAGCAGCTCAAAAGGACTGCTTCTCGAAGGTCATTGTTCCTTTTAAATCCAAATTAAAAATATACTTTTCATTTTTACATTTTAGGCCTTAAATAAAATAGTTGAAAAGGGATTATATCAATGTCACGTTATCTTTCTATTTCTCTCTTTTTCCTTTAATGTTCTTTTAGATTTTGTTTTTCTTAATCACCATTGGCCATCTTTTCTAATCCATTATTCTTTTCCGTACATTTTTCTTTCTTTATTAATTTTTTTTAATAACTTTCAAACCCTAATTATTTGGAACAAATTTTATATTTAATCTCGTAATTTCTTGATTTTTCTTCATTTATAGAGTTATTTTCCAATAGTAAATAATAACTTTTATTTGTATCTTTATTTCTTTGTTTTTGACAATTCAAAATACAAAATAAATTATTTATGATTTATGATTTCGGATAAAAAATGAGGGACTATATTCTCTTTTGGCATGATCACCTTCAAAAGGAAAATTTCTAACTTTCTATTTTTGTATTTATTGCATTTATATAAATATTATAACGTAATCAATTTATATTTTTTATTAATTAAATTGTCTAAGTTAAAAAAAAGCCATGGTTTGTATTAATTTATTTTTTTATAGTAATAATTATTACTTTTTGAGAATAATATTAATAACTATCATTTAAAATTATGATAAAAATTTTTGTTATAGATTTATAATGGAAGAATTGTAAAATTATATATATATGTAAAGTGGAATTGGAGTAATATTAAAATTGCCAAAAATGTCCCTATTAAATTTATGGACTAATAAAGAGTTTTTAATTTATTTATTTGAGAAAATATAAAAAATTGAATTTTGATTGATTATATTATTTTTTATTTAAATCTAAATTCTAATGAATAAAATAAATATACATTATATTATAGAATATAAGTTATATATTAAATATGCTAGTAGTATAAAATCTTTAAGATTTTTAATATTATTTAGTTATAAAAAATAAAGGTAATTTACTTTTATTTGGTTATATTAATATTTATTTAAATTTAAATTATATTGGACCCACAAAGTTATTTTTGTCTATTGGACTTTTCGTGCGTAAAAAAATTTCTATTGGATATAATATATATATATATATATATATATGTGGTAGGTATATAACATCTTTAAGGATTTTAATTTTATTAATTGAAAAAATAAAGATAATTTAATTTTTATTAATTATATTAATTTTTATTTAAATCTAAATTATATAATATATTAAATAAAATATATATTGAATATGACAAGAATATTAAACTCAATTGGATAAAAAAAGAAATTATATAATATATAAAATAAAATAAAATATAAATATGATAAGAATATAAGAATATAATTCAATAAAATAAGAAATTATATAATATATAAAATATAATATGTTAAATATAGTAATAATATGAGAATTCAATTCAATTAAATAAAAAATATATTATATATTTTAAATATGGCAAGAAGATAAGAATTCAATTTAATTTCTTAGTAATATTCAATTTGAACATGTGATTTAAAATAAATCAATTAAAATTATTGAGAAGCTATATACTAATTAAATTTGAAAAATTTAATTGCATCTACTGGGGATCGATAAGGAGGACTCATTTGAGAAAACTATATATTTAATAATAATAATGGGAAGAGGAACATTGAGATTACCAAAACAACCCTAACTAATTTTAGAAATAAACAAAAATAACTTTAAGACTTAAATTTTATTGGTTGAAAATATAAAGATTTCTATACTAATTAAATATTCTAATAGAGTACAATCAGTTAAAAAATATTAAAAAAAAGTAAATCTAATCAAAGTCATAATTATATTAAACTTCCTAATTGAATTCAATTTCGTTAAAACCTCTAAAAAAAACTTCCTAACTTTTTTTTATATATACCATTTAATTTGCAAAATAGAAAAACAATTGGAAACAAAATATGTACTATATAATTGATCAATATTTATATCTATATAAATTTTGTAATATATTAATATATATATATATGTTAACTATATTTTATATTTAAATGGGAATTAAAAGAGAAGAGAGATTAAATTTGAAAAAAATTGAAAGTGGCTGTGATAGTCTAATTTTAATGGCGAAGGAAGGGGCGGAATCAGACGTCCAATTTTGAGGGGGCAAAAAAAATTAAATTTTTAAAGGGATCGAGTTTTCAGAAATTAGAATTTTAAAATCTCAAAATATTTTGAACTCTATTTTTATATAAATAAATTTCAAAATATGAAATTCATTTATAAATACATTTTAGTATAATTTATTTTTAAATGAATTTTTATATTTGGTACTATTAATTTAAAACATGCAATTTAATTAAACTTTACGTAATAATGTTTGGAATAAAAAATAATTTATTTTTATTTTCTAAAATATATTTAAAATATTAATTTTATAAAAATAAATAATAAATATCAATTATATTTATATTATGCCATATAATTTTTTAAATAAATATATAAAATAAAAAATATCAATAAAATTATTGCATTTAATTTAATGATAAATGGACATTTAACTTGAATCTCTCACATCAATAGTAAAATTAAAATAAAAGATGAAAATATTAAAGAAAAAACACAATAATAAGAAAATATTTTCTAAAAAAATAATTTTTTAAATGCTCTTGATCAAATTTGATAAAATATAATTTTTGTGGCCACTTTGTCAAGATTCCAAAGAACAAGACAAATATATCATATCAATAAACAATGATTTCCTGTAAAATTTTTCATTTGGAAAATTCTTAATTTTTTGAGTCTGTAAATCCTTACATTTGCTATTTACTATCGATCAAAGAATAACCGATGAAAAATGGCTAGCAACAATTGTCTTATCTTTGTCGGTATAACCTCTTCTAATGATCCATTATTTTACTCTCTTCAGAAGTGAGAAAATAGAAAAGACATTAGGAGAGAAGAAAAAAAAAAAAAAAATTGTATAATGTGATCCATGTGATGATGATTCATCCAGACTTCTTCAACGTTTCACACCTACTTTATTTGTCCACTGCTACCTGCGACCTACCTTATTGCAAGTTGCAACAAATGTATAATTTATATAGAACAAAACTCTTTTAAAAAGATTTAATAATCACAACAAACGCATTTTGTATATATATAAACCATTTGATCTCAAGTACCTTAAACAACTATGCCAAAGCTTATTTGGGTAGGAAACTTCCATGTGAACCTAATATCTTCGAACTTGCATTTTTCCAATTAACTACGAAATAAATTATTGAAGTTCCTAACTAAATGAATTTGTCTAGCATGAAATATAGTAATTGACACTTTCAATTACAGATTGTCCTAAGCTCGATAACTTTTTTAAATACATATGCATACGTCAAGACAAGTTCTTTTGAAACTTCAATTGCTTGATTTTGAAGCAAAAACTTGTCGTTTACCGTTTCTTTTTTCCAGAGCAATTCTATTTGCTTCAAGGCACAAGAGAACCCATTCGCGTTCCATTTTCTACAATGCGCACACAATTGGCCAAGTCCTGCCGTTACATGAAAAAACCTCAAATAACACTACCATCTCATTCTCTCAACATTTAAGAAATTGTAACTGTAAAACTCCACAAAAATGTTTAAAAAAAAAAAAAAAATCTTAAAAGAAAGATGATGATACAAGATTGTAACAATTTTCAGTTTGTTGATCGTCCATTCGTTGTATTTGTATCTTGAGGGTTTCCGTGGGATGCAGGTGCAGGGGCTGCCCCAGAGAACATTTCCATCATTGATCTCAGAGCTCCTCTAAGTTCTTCAGGTATATTTTCTCCGAGATTTAAATTGATGTTTCCACCTAAAATTATTTCTGGTTCATCAGCTCCATTAGAATTCCGATGTTCTCCTTGCCTGTCTTGAGGGTGCACAGCCGGGTAGACTTGTGCAGCCATGTCTCTTAACATGTTTGTAAAATTGACAGGAATGGCATTAGTATTGAATGGCACTGATGGATATGGAGGAACCTGGCTGTTAAATTCTTGACCATCATGAGTGGACGAATTTGTATTCTGCATAAGATGGGATTGACAAATAATTTCCTTAGTAAGGCGAAAGCATGCAGCGTAAGACCAATAATTATAAGGATGATCAAAGATGACTTTTAGACCTCAGAAAATTAGGGCACATAAAAACCTGAACATAATGAATGTTGAATTGCACATAAACGAGCAACAATAGATGTTGTGTCCTTTGCAAGGGCTATAAAGAAAATTGAGGGCAACTAGAAAAGAAGAGTTAAATAATGAAAGAAAGAACTTCTTGATACACACAAAATCAGACAGTAAAGACGTGAAATGGAAGGTCCCTATACACCAGGATTTCAAAGGGGAACCAGCAAGAGAAAGATTTCCAAAAAATCCAATGCTTTAGACCACCTTCTTGCGCCTGGTTAACACAATTTTGAAACCTTTCTAGTATTGACACTCTATTTACCCGTTAAATAACTGTTATTCAAAACAGTAGGCCTACTACACGTCAATTCTCAAATAAGAAGGCAAGGAAAATATAGATATACCTGATCCTGTCCAGTCCGTACCTGCTCTTCTTTCAATTTCTGTGCAGCCACCTAAGTATGTTTGAAGGAAAATAAGTGATAAATAATTAGTGAATAAGAGGAAGAGGAACATGGATAGGAAAGCGAGCCACAAAAATAGAACAAACCTGAATATTTTGTTTGACTGATTCATTGTGGGGATCCAGTTGCAAAGCTGAAAATAAGAATATTTGGATGGAATATTTTAGTTTAAACACAGTGAACTGCAACGGTATCCCTTCATAGACTTGATGTTAGATGATAATGCACCACAGAAATCTAATGATGAGGAAAGCTTATATTTTCATCTCTCCTTAACAATGTTGCACGATATCATCTATTCTAAACATCCCAATACAATTAATAGATAAGCGATCTCAACCAAAACAAAACTACTAATCATACTGCATGAAAAGAAAATTAAGTCATTGGATCTCCAGTAAATATGTTCATATTTCAGTTGCAAGCTATCTGATGTACATTAAGCAGTAAATGCTCAATAATATACAGTAACAGCTTGCAGCTTCATTGCATGTGGATGAAAAACAACGTTACAGAAAAATGTTAAAGCATTAGCTTATCCTCTTCAGGTGATTGAGTAATTGAGTCTACTACAGCATGATATAGATATAGTAAGACATGACAAAGCAATTAGAATATTACATTAATATATGAAATGAGAGGCAAGGAATAAAAACTCACATTTATGTTTAAATGATAAATTCACTTTGTGTTATTCGAGCAATATTGAGGGTATTAAAGAATCAATGTTTTGCACTAACCTTTGCTAAATCCTTTATCAATAGCATCCCTGTAGTTTCCTTGTGCATAATATGCCAGTCCAAGACGACTGTATGCCTTACAGTAATTTGGGTCAATCTCAATGGATTTAAGACAGTCCCTGATTGCTTCAGCATATTTGTGGATCTGAGTAAAAGCAGCGGCCCTGACATGCATACATCATGCTAATGAATTTGAAATTTAAATTATGCAATAAAACAATATAAAAGGCCCCAAATACTCCACCAAAGCATGGTCCTAGAAAGGGAACACTACTATCATCACATCAGATGATATAAGTGTGCGCATGTATGTGGAAACCACATCATGCCAATTTTATTGCTATTTGTCCTAAAGCAATAGTGTCTCGACTCACCGTCATTGAGTAAACATCTAGTATATTCTTTAAAGAGAGAAACAATTCGATCCTTGTTTCAAAAATCGAATTATGTCTTCTCAAAAATTGTTTGAAAAAAATTATAAGACGCCTAATGCTTATAACATTCAGTACATTCTTCATGAACCAATCAAGTGGTCCAGGTCAGAATCTCTCTAAGTGCAAGCACCAGGGTCCAAATACCAATGTACCATCACTAAAAACAACCTTCTATAAAATTATGTTGAAGCATGAAGCTACATCCACAAAATGCTTCACCTTTTTATTCATGAGAAACAGGGCCCTTATCATAAAATCATTGTAATAGATTCATATAGTGCAAGTATATGTAAACAATTGATTGGAAGTGCACCTGTTACAGTAATAAATGGAATTGTTTTCAGACAGTGAAATGGCACATGAATACAACTCAATTGCATTAGAGTACATCTTTGACTGCATGGCCCTGTTACCTAAAAGCGAAGACAAATATAACATAATACAGTCAGCATTCACAAAGATCAAATTATATTGATGTAAGATGATATTATGTTCTCTCTCTTTGGTATTGCTAAACACAGACTAGATAAGACAAACACAAAAATGTAGAAACATTTGAAGGATGCATATCTGCTCCCATAAAATTTTGCTAACAGGCAATTTTTGTACAAGTTATAAATTAAAAGCTTAAAAATGCACATGCACCTTGTGACTTGAATGTTTCTGCCAGACTGTTCCGGTTATATGATTGGCACCCAGCTTTATCCATCTCCTGATACAACCATGTTTTGATAGATCAAGCTAGTAATGAAATAAGAAAAGGACAGACTGGCAGATGTACAATCTACCACCAAACTTTTTGGCAAATTAAACATAGGGACAAGCATCATAGTATAAAACAAACTCACAAAGAATAGTGGAATAAATCAATGTTTTTTTTTTTAAATGCACCTAGTTTACATGGGCAGCAACAAGTCTAAATTACATTTAGAGCATCATGAAATAAACGTGTTGCTTTATCCAGTTGAACTGGATCATCATTCCCATCAGGCGTGCTCTTAAAAAAGTGAATTTTCTCAATGGCAGCAAAGAATTGCCCAAAGAGTTCATCTTTGGAGATCCCTGCAATAACATTTGAAATAAATTAATGAATGTAATAAACCGTAAATCTTTAAACCAAAAACAGAAGTTCCAGACTGCAGAAACCCATCCAAAACTCAAATTAAACCCTATAGCAAAGATGAATGAAATATGCACACAACAACCCTTAATGCAATTATTTTGGATCGAGAATAACATCACTTTTGCCCAAACCATTTCCAAACAAGTGAATGTTCAACAATTTCAATTCACTTCTCTATTTCTTAAAAAGAAAAATAAAAACAACTATGGTTATGATTCTCTAAACTTGAACATGAGTTCAAGTCATTAAAAAAATTGCCAAAAATTGTCATTAAGACCATCACATTGTGCAAAATAAAATATCAAGAACCGGAGAAAAATTAAACACAAAAATAAAAACAGAATGCAACTGCTTAATTCTCAAACTCAAACCCATAATACATTTATGTTAATATACATAACTTTCCTGTAATTCTTCTATGTCAAATAAATAAACAATAAGATCAAACTAATCTCACTCATATGCTTTACTTTTGTAAGAGGATATTAAAAAACTAAAAGGAGCAAAGTGATGCCAGCCAAGTTTATGATAAGCACCCTAACCCTCATTTTTTCACATTCCTTACTGAATTGTGCCTCTGAAAGTATCTCACCTTGAGCACAATTTTTATTGTGCACTGGGAGAGTTGATACAAACAGTCTTACCCCTGCTCTTGCAGAGAGACTGTTTCTGTGACTTGAACCCATGACCTTCAGGTCACAAGTGGAGTAGCTTTACCTTTACAACAAAGCCACCCTCACTGAACACAGTTCCTATTCCTATGAAAAGTCATCATCGTAAAAGTGCTTCTAATTTGAAGAGAAATAGTAATCAAGCTGGCACACATAATAGTTTCTTTTGAAGAAATTGATATATAGCCATTTCAATGCTTAGTTTCTCATTGCACAAACAGTATACTAAAGTTGAAAAACATTGGAGTAATAGAACAAAAAATACTCAATACATAAACATGGGCAGTGCCAGGAGAAGAAAGAGTACAAGCCTACCCGTTGCATAAGATGGTTCTGTCCAATTGTCACCCTGATGAAAATAAAATAAAATAAAATATTTAAAACTCAAAAAATTTGTAGTTGTACCAAAAATTTAAAAAAGTAAAGCATCCATATGTATATGCATATGCATTTTCAGTTTAACTTAACAAAAAAATGAGAAACAGCACCAGCCACACAAACCAAAACCCTAACAGAACAATTATGCACACTCCAAGAACATTAGTTGAACTCAATTATTACATCTTTTTCAATTTTCAATTTCATCTATAAACTATCTTCCCATTTACTCGTCCATATTAGCTACTTATAACTAGAAGTTCAACATTGTTAATTAGTTATATTGCGATAACATCCTGCTATGTCCTTATCAAATGTGGATATATAAGAATGACAGACATTTTAACATTTTAACATTAATAAAGATTTGAAACTAAAATATTCTCAAAAGAAAATCTAAGGCAAAGAATAACAAAAACAACACAAATAATTAAAGAACAATGATAGGGAAAAACAAATGACCAGAGTCCTAGAAGCTTCTAAGTGATGAGCATCGACAGCACTGTTCTGGACATGGGATGAACTAGGAGCATCTACTGGAGCAGCTTCATGACTCAAATTTGATTTGATGTTTTGATCCTCATTTGCCTCCAGTGAACGAAATAAGTCAACCAACAAACCAGGTTTTATGCAATCACTAGTAGATGTTGAATCGAGCTTAAAAACCTCAGTCAAACATTCACTGGCGACTTCCAGGCCTTCAAGATCAACAGCAGGAGCGGGTTCAACTAAAACACAAAACAGCCACCATCAGAATACGAATCAAACAACTAGAAAACCAAACTCAATGCACATAATCTATGGTCATCAGTATATAAATAAATATAATAAAATAATCATTATCATATAACTAAATACGAAAACACTAAATTATCATTCGAAATTGATCAACAGGGCCCATACCAATATATATATATATATATAGAAAGAGAGAGAGAGAGAGAGAGAGAAAGAGAGACAGATAGAGTACAACCGGAGTTGAGGAAATCGAGGAAAGCACGAACGATGCGAAGAGAGAGTGGAGAATCTGTTTTCAAGTTCGCCATTGAGAGACACAGAGAGACCGGTAGAAAGAGGCTTAACGCGGGCACATAATAAGAGTAAGGGTTTTGATGTTCTTTTCCTGCGTCAATGAGAAGAGGAAAGAGCAAAGGAACGACGAGACTATGAGAGGAGAAATGCTCCAGAGACAGAGAAGGCAGTAAGTTTGCTTGCAAGGTTGGCTATGAACCTCCCAGGAATCGGAACATCCACAGGTTGGATTTTGGGGAATCCCTCCTTTTAACCAAAAACTGGAAAATCCTGGAAGGCCGCAACCGCTTTCAAAAGGAAGTGGGCCGTAAGTTTTTACGGATGCCTAAAACAAAAATCAATCTAAAACTTCAATTTTTAATTACATTTTGCATTGAATTCGTTTACTAATAAAAATTTTATTATAACAATTTTCCTGAGCGTGAGAAAGAAAAAATTAATTATTCTCGTTTCTTAGCTTACACTTTAGATTGATAATATAGAGAATTACTGTAAAGTTGCTATAGCTTTTAAGATAATTTGTAATTTAATATTTGACTATTGTTCTTAAAATTGTTTAGCGCCGCAATACTAGTGTTTTAAAATTGGGAGCATAAAATTCACACTAGCATCTAAATATTGAGAGAATGAAGTCTGAAACATGCATCTTGTTAGATAAACCTAACAAACTGCCGACGGGTACCAAAATAACTCCAAACAGGGTTTGAGGGAAAAAAAAAAAAAAAGCAAGCCTGAAATAGGACAAATAAGCCTTTTTTTTTTTTTTTTTTTTTACTTTTTAAAATAATCTCTGTTCTAATTGATTCAAACTTTGTACTTTTACAAAGAGATGAAATATAATAAAATAAATAATTTAAATTAATTGAATATTATCTTTTGTTCCATCATAACACGTTATAATTTACATACATACTAAAGATTGATTTTGGTCATCTTGACAAGTTTCACAGGAACATTTCATTTGCATATCCCTTCTGTTTTCACCCATCTCCCGCGAGGGGGGAGCAACCACTTAGGGCAAGACAAAAAAGGTTCAAGACATAATTAGAGAAACCAATAAGACTTCTGTAAGAGTAAAGTCAGCCCTGTTACAAGAATGATTTACAGAAGGCAGTAAAATTTAAATAAAAGGAATTATGAGTTCGACTATGCAAAGCATTCCTTTGATCCTTTCTATATCCGCTGGCTATGGGGAATACGTACAAATTTACATAAAGAGCTAAATACATCATTTACAGTAAAGGGCAGAGATGAATAATTTTTCAGATTTGTTAAACCTAGTTTTGAGAGAAAACACAGGTCTGAACTTGCAGACCCTGGCTATTCCTGGTTGGTTGATGTGAGATCCAAATCCAAAAGCACAGATGGTATCAGAGGAAATTTATACTTTCCGTCGCCGTGTTCTTCTGACAAACTAAAAGAACAAAAATCACAGTTTTTTACTGCTGAAAGATATGATGAGTAAATAAAAAAACACGCACTTCCTTCTAGACTTTGGGAGTTAAATAGAGAACTTAAAATTGAGAGAGAAACAAATAAAACTCCAACACGGCGACGAGAGCACGGAGAAGAGATTAAGGGCTTACAGCATCTCCATTTACATCGATCACTTCTGATGCTGATGTGTCTGAAAAAACTTTCTGCCTATTCTTTCCCTTCGCTGCATCAAAATGAAATTCTTATTCATAAAACATTGGAACAACTTTTTGAATGAGTTCAGAGTAACTTCCAACAGTTCCAATAAGATACGAGGAGGAATTATTAAGCACACTCGATGCACATAAAAATAGCATGCCTTCCACACACAATCATGTGGGATGTACCCATGAATTTAGCTCGTAGATCCATCATGATAGTGAGAAAGTGCAGTATTTCCAAAATCATAATATGAGAAAAACTAACTTGGGGTATTTGATTTTTTTCCTCTGACGTGCTAGCTACTGAATGATAGACTCCCAAAGTACACAATTTTTTTCAGACAACTTAAAAAGCAAAGGGATTAAGTAGGACAACGTTCAATTATTTGCTCAACCTAATGCATGGAGTAGTATGACGAAGAAAATAGCAGTCTAAGAAATATTCTGCTAAACCTTATAGGAACACGTAGAGCAAAAATGAATAATTCTAAAGAACTTTACCGGGAAAAGAAGCCAATCCATCACAAAACTTTTTATTTTCCTTGTTTCCCAAGTGTTTTGACTTTGTGTTAGGATCATAATCAAATGTATCCACAGTTTCTTTCGGATCCCTAAGAGAAGAGCACAAAATTATATCATTGCAACATCAAAGAGAGTGCTTACCAGCCGGTTGATATACACTTGACTACTGACCTATACAATTCCAACAGCAAATTTAATCAAGACTTTCATAATTTACATAGTTGAATAAGTTTCGATGCCGTAGGATTGAAAAAACGCCCATTAGACACCAGACAGTAATATAATTCAACGAATTAAACACCAACCAAAGTGCCAAGTAAGAATAAAGACCATCTATGTTTTATGGTAATAAAGGGTGAAAATCGTAGCTCAATCTATGAAATCAAACACCACACAAAATTCTTGTTAAACCTAGCTTTTCAAGTGCGTTTAGTTGGACCAAATTTTACAAATTGAAAATTGCAGAAGGTGCATCATGCAGAACAAGCAAAATTAAGAAATTTTTGAGAGAGGACAGGGAGTTTATTATAGTAATATAATCGATGACACTATCATTGTGGATAGAAGTACAATTCCAATCTGATTCTGAATTATCTTTTTCGCTCTCAAGTCTCAACTAAACCACAATATCCTTTTCAAGTCTTAATCTCTCTAAACATGCACAAGAAGTCACAAACAAACACTTTCTTTCTTTAAAAGGAAGTAGTGTAATAAGAGAAATAACCTAAATACGATAAGAGAATCCAGCATCCCTCAATTCAGAACGCCCAAGTAGCAAATATGGTAGAAAACTAGTGGTTTTCACAGGTACAACACAGAAGTATGGTTGGAACATGCTCAAAAGTCAAAAGTAAGACATTTTTAATAACTCACTGTTCACTAGAATATAATGCATTTGACTCGTCTGTCAACTTCGTCTCCTGAAAATGAAGAAGTGAGCCAAGGAGATTTAAAAAGAAAAAGAAAAAAACAAGTAAATGAAGGCATTAAAAGACGATTAAGTCAGAGATAGCAATATTAAAAAAAAAAAAAAAAAACCAAAGAAAAAGCTCGACAAAAGCATACTTGATATAAAAATAATAGTCAGGCCAGGAATTTCGATAGAAAATACAAGTTCATAAAATGGGGTATCATCATCTTTTGCCACTAGTAACAAGAATCTTCTGATAATTTTCAAAGGGAAAACTGAAACTAAAGTCATAGAATATGCTAGCTGAAAGTAAAGTGCATATCATATAATTCACGCAGCAAACTTACGGGAATTGTTTATCCTTCAAAAAGAAGTAGAATTCCATTTTAGTTTTTGTGTCTGGAATTTTATTTCAGCCCATGGCATTCACAAATTTTAGGTTATCCAAAACATTAATAATCTAATAACGGAAACTTCAGTAACTTCAGACTAAATCTTATTCCTGAGCTCCTATACATTGGAATTACATTATATACTATATGCACCATTCCAAAATCCACAGGCTAGCAATCAAGATATTCATTGTGTTTTACTATTACCCTCTCTTTCGGAGAATTATCATTGACGGTCTCCCAGCTTTCACTGTCCAAGCATAGTAATTCAACATCACCACTATCATATGAGATCTGCCAACATGAAAAGTAATCCAAAGTCGGTGGCTTATAAAATCTCAGTCCATCTGAGGGAAGAGGCAGAGAGAAAACAAGGCTGGAAAAAACTAATTTACTAGTTAGACAAACAGAGAGTTGAGCCAGAAATGTATACTCAGTAGTAGAGCACAGAAGATAACCATCACCCCGTCAAACTCAAACAACTTTCATCCAATGAGGGAATAGAAGTGTGCACTGGCAGCAAACGCCCATATATACAAACATATATTACTTCAATAAAAATAGAAATTTTAAGCATAAAATGCCACCGTGTAGAGATAAATCCCTTTGTCATCTAACAGTTGCGCATCTTCCAGAACATTATAGAAGCTTGACAATTTCCTCCAACAAATATGATAGTTGTGTATTGTATTTTATATTAGGTACATATCCAAGTCGTATAAACTGATGTACCAAAATAACCAATCATAACTTGCACAGTAATAAAGAAAAGGAAAACAAAACCATAAGCTAGAGCAAGAGATGAGGGGCTGTAGCAAAATGACATTCTCAATCGAGAAGACAAGAAAAGCCAAGACATATTAAACCAAGAAAGTAAAGAATTCCTCATCAAGACTGAACTCAAATTAACTGCAAACTAGCAATTAAAGTTTTGTTAGAAAACACAAAATGAACCCAGTAACAGTTAAAAGCATCTCATTACCTTGTGAGTCTTATTGCAAGGATTAAAACCAACCACCGTGCCGGAATAAAAACTGACAAAGAAAAACCAGAAATCATAAAAGAAAAAATGTTCTAGAATACTTTTCATCCATGAACAATGTCCTTACCATCTGTCAACAGGGGATGATAATTTGATTCGTTTTCCTACCAGTGCCTCACCCTTAGCACTAAATTCCTGAAAAGAAAAAAAAAATCAAAATCACTAGAAGAAAAGGAAAAATCGTTCCAAAATACATAACCAATTTCAAGGTGCATCAAAATAGAATGTGCATATACCCTTGAACAGCAAGGTTCATTAAATTTGTCCAATGAAACTTGGGAAGATTCCATGGTGATACTGGCACTTAGCCCAGCATTTTCTTTTAAAGGAGTAATTTTTTCTACATTTTGGATCAAAACTTGTGATTCACTCAAAGAAGATTTCACTGTTTCAGAATCACATGATAAAGAAAGTTTCTTCTTCATAATGGAATTGGAAGAAAGTCGTTTCTCCAGAATGGAATTAGAAATTTTAGATGCCTGATTTTTGCACCCCTCACTGTGCAGCCCCACTGATTTCATAACGTCATGCTTTTTCCTATGTCCCAAACTGATATCTTGCCCAGCAGGTTTTTCCATCCCTTTCACCTCAATTGACAAATTAGAATGCTTTTGCGATGTCAATTTCAATGTGTTGTACTTAACATCAGCAGACTGTATTCCATCATCTTGATTTTTTCTACCACGTTTTGAAAGGCCGCTAGCATGCTAAAATCAGATAGCAAGTAGGGAAAAAAAAAGGTTGTCAATAGAAATTGGTAACCATCAAGTGAAACAAGAAATTAACAGGATTGAAAAAAATTCTAGATGTTTACCACTGAGATCTGAGACTTGAGACTCTGAACGATTCTCTTGACAAAACTTTCATCAACAGGGGACTGAGTGAGACATTTTAAATTAGCCTGCAAGTAAAAATAAATTAAAAATTGATAAACAAATTAACTTGTTGAGAATTCAGTTTTTCAGATCCTGCCTCATCACACTTTGAACTTATTCTATACAATGATGATGGCAGGAAAATCTGTCCAGGGGCGCGCGATGACAAAATGCCATTTTGATTTAATGCATTTAAAGAGGAGAACCCAATATCCGCCAGAATTCGCAGATTCTGCATCCAGTTCAATTTTTGGATCAATATAAACCACAAAATAATGCGGAATAACTATCTCTGAGAGAAAAAATACTAACAGGAGTTCGTGTTGTATCAACAACATCTTCAGCTCTTTTAATAGCCCGAAAAATGCTTAGCAAATACAGGACAGCATCATTAACAAGGTCCATGCTACCATTAACAATATTGCCATTCAATAATGCTCGTACAACCCAAAATAACGGACTGCAAAAAGAAAAACATCTCTCACAAGAGTAGAAATAATATTCACATTGGCTTTGGGTAGTTCATTCTACAACTAATATTAACTTCAGATGCATACCTACAAAAATTAGCATATGCTTGTTCATCCTGACAGTCATTAGGTGGAAAATCAACATCATGAGCAAGAATATGGATCAAGTGTACAACTACATATGCTGGATAATCTGTGAATGGTCCTTCCTGAACTGCAGATATTTGGCGATTTCGAGCTTCTAAACCATATTCCTTGATAAATTCTTCAATGTATTTCAATGACTAAACAAACAGTTAAATAGACATTATTCTGATGCATTGCGTATGGAACAAAGGATAATGGCAATGTATTAGATAACTGCAAAAGGCAAGGAGACGAAAACATACAGCATCTTGCAGATCCCTACAGTAATCAGATGAAGCCAACGCAAAAGCGCATGCATATCTACTAGGGATGGCGTGCTCCTTTAACAGCTTGTGTATTTTAGTAAGGAACAATTTTCTAACCCAAGAAGAAGGGTCCTGAAACTTAAAAGAAGTTGCTTCACATTAGACAAGAAAATGATTAGTGGATCAGGTCCAATATGTGCTCTTGATCACAACCTCTACGTATAAGAGCCTTAAGATCAATGATAAACAAAAAATTTTTGTAGTTTATCCTCCTAAGAGCCCTAAGACCAATTACTACCAAAAATGTTTGCAGTTACCAATATATTCCACATCCCACTACCACAAATAAATTTTAAGAACATATCAATACAGGTAACAATCCAATAACAAGTTAAACAAATTCATTAGAATCTTTAGCCAGAAAGATGACCATCATCTTTTATGTTGTAAAAACAAGCGTTCTCCTTTCCTGTGAATTTTCTAACTACAATATGATTAAAAATTGTAGTTTCAAAAAGATGAATGTACATAATATCATCTCCATTTTGCATTCTGTGAAGATACATCGGCTACCAAAAGGCAAAGGACCATTATCGTTTCTCCCTAGAAACAAAAGCTATTTATTGAACATGATATAGCCGCAAGATTTTGAAAAGAGATATTCTCTGAATCCATACTATCATAAACCTTTTCTACAACCTATTTTTCTCAGCTGACTTTATCTCATGCACAATCCAAACCAACATACCTTTGCCACCATAATAGTCAATCGAAAAAGTTCTGGAGACATATGTAAATCCCATCTTCTGGAAAGCCGAAGAACAGATTTTGCAGCAGCTAATATAATATGAGGTCTGTCGGTTGAACTGCCGAAAACTCCACAAACACATTTTAAACGCAATCAATCTTGTGAAATAACTTCACCAAAGTATGAAATAATTACAAAACTTAAACTTAAACCAGCATACATAAACAAGCATGTGTACATATTTGTGAATAATTCAGTAAGATAACAACTGAACTAAGAACAAGAATAATGATAAAATGATTAAATAATCACCAAACTTAAATTAAAAAAAAAAAATCACTCAAATTAAGCCAATGACTAAAAAGAAGCATGAACACTGGGTTAGCTACACCTTTCTAACAGTGGATAAATAAAAACAAACTTTAAGTAAAACAGGAATTCATAGCTCCGTGCACATACCAATGCAAATAAATAAATTCTCCAAGACACAAGAAACATAAAGCCATAGGAGAATGCTACCTAAGTAAAAGACAAGAAATTCTCTTCTATGCTATCTAAGCAGTTATTCTTGAAATTGATTCAAGCTAAACAAATTCAGATTTGACGGTCAACAACTGACATATGAATGGAATATCTAGGTCCACCTTATTCACCAATTATAATGATGTCAAAATTAGTAAAAGAAATGACAGAGAACTTAATACAGGCACGGAAGTTGTAACGACCATTAAGACAGCAAAAAACCAAAAATCATTTTCAGACAAACCGTGAGATGATTCCATCAAAAGCTTCACCCTGTTGCAGCAACTTCAACAAAAAATCCAATAAGTCATCAATTTGACAATTAACATGAGATCCTCGATGTGGCAGAAAACTCTTGACAAGCATTTTCAAGCCATAAATCTGCAAAAGCAGAGTATTTAACTGATATAACAATCAAATAAGGGATTAAGACTTTTCCAGAAATATATCCATGAATACACTACCTAAGCACTGGCTAGGAGTTCTAGCACCCAACCAGAACTTTTAAGAAGCAGTGGTGGTAATGGAAAATGCTTATGCAAAAGCAAAGTAACAGTTCATGTGACTCTAAATCGGACCAAAATACTGCATTTAAAGAATAATACAAATTGGTGTACAACATAAAATTAGATTGCTCAATTACTGTACAAGCTTCATTTGAAACACTTGTGAAAGTGCATGGATCAAACATGTCTGGAAATCTCATTAGGGCTTCATATTACATTGCAGGGATTACAATATCTTATTACATAAGGGAAATTACCTTTGTCTACTATCATACAGATACCAATAAAAATAAAAAGTTTACAACTTACTAAAAACATTGTAGCAAAACAACAGAGGATAGACAAGCTAGAATGCCAATCTCATATCAACCAAACCCATTTTCTTTCTAATTCTAGTACTGAGAATTCTTTTAACAAGACAAGCTAGAAACTGGTTAATCTCAGTTTACTGTATGTATCTACTTGAACAATATTAAATGTTTGCAAATTTGCTTACAGTTACATTGTTCCAAAGTTCTATTAGTTCAAATTTACCAACTCAAATAAGATTCAAGTACTGACACTGCAAGTGCTGGCAAATCTCCACAGAGAAAAGGCAATATTATGTTACAAATTTAAGTTAATAATCTAAAAATTTAAAAGAAACATACCTTCAATTTGCAAGAAACACTAGCCTCGGAAGTCTCACCAAATGAAGTGATATCATCAGCGTGTTCCTCCTACACATACAAGAGGCCATATTACTTGGATAATAATTTACCCACATGCACAGACAACTCATTTGATATTCTTTAGAAATACCTATCCTACAATGTGGAAAGAAATAATATATAAAATGATGAACACAGTACAGTTTGCTTCAATTACCTGAAAAATTCTCTCAAATATATACAATCTGATCTCTCTCTCTTGAGCTTCAAATGCCGAAACAGAATGTTGTGCGATGCATCCCAAGGACTGCAAAATGGTTGGAGTATTCCAACCTCTATGTAAAGAATATACAAGTTCCTAAGAAGATAGAACATAACCTCAAATTAAAAAAGGAAAAAAGAAAAGTAAAAAGGAACATATTTTACAAACAAGTAGAATCAGAAAATGCAGATGGATGTACATCCAAGTGAGACACTGAAGATAACAAATTGCAGGCTAAAATATGTGAATTCACCCCAGAACTTTGCAACTTTAACTGCAGGCAAACTGAACTTTGCAAAGGACCTATTGTGCCCCTCAACTTGCGAACGTTGCACACATTGAGCCCCTCTCCACACTAGTAACAACAATTTTTTGGTTTGTCTTTTATATGCAAAGTATTAACGTTTTTGTGTAGTTTGTACAACTTTTTGAATTTCACATTTTTCAACTATTTAATAAGTTTTTAATTAATCTAGTTTTAGAAGATCAAGCACTCAATAAAATAATTTTTACAACTTGAAGTGTTTAATTGGTCCAATTTTACAACTTGAGGAGCACTATAAGTCCCTCGCAAAGTTGTCTGCACACACTATTACTCATATAATGTTTGAAGATACTTTTATCTATTTGACCATAAACTGTAATGTTGTAACATGAGATTCATCAACAATATAGAAGGACAAACGAGGTTCACACATTAAAAATAGATATCACGCATTGTTGAAGAAGTCTGAAGGTCTAATCCCATAAACATTAAAACTACGCCAAATAAAGATACATACAAGAAATAAGAGAACAATGGTAAAATTTTTGAATGTTGAATAAAAAAAGCTTGGAACTCTTGCTGCTGAGCAAGCATTCAATAGTAAAAATTATGTCAAATTGCATCATATTTGACAAATTTTAAATTTGCAAAGCACTTCTTATTTCCACTAACATTAACATGACCAAAGGTTTGGAACATGATAACATACACAATACTTCGGTATTGTGACAAAAGATTAAGCAGAAATGAATCACGAAAAAAAACTGTTGCCAAATACATAAATTCAACCTTGTACTTTTCGTGAGAAATCTTGTGATACTCTCAACTTTCACTTTGAACAATTGAACACTTCAACTTATAAAATTGCACCTATTAAACATTTCACCTTAACCCATTGAACACTTCAACTTTTAAAATTAAATCAATAAAATATTTATTAGATAGTTGAAAAATGTAAAACTTGTTGTTCCAAAAGTACTACTAGTCACATATCAAGTCAACATTTTGCATATAAAAGCCAAACCCTAAAAATAGTTGTTGCTAATATAGAGAAGTGTGTAATATTATCAAAATCCTTAACTTTAAGGGCATATGATAGATCCCCTGCAAAGTTTTTTTGTGAAAACTATAAGGGTAAATTTATGTATTTGGCCAAATATTGTGGTACCCATAAAAAAAATGAAAATGAAAGAATTTTACATGAAAGGTTATCGCTATTAGCAAACTTTGCCAACCAGGTCATAGAGTTTAAAGATTTAGTAATTACACTTTAATATTAAAAAATAAATAAAAATCACATGCAATTAGCCCAACACCCACTAACCAATAATTAGTTAAAGCAATAGAATGTTTTTCTTTTCATTTTTGTTCTTGGCAAATGAAACAGATGCAAACAACTGCAAATTCAAGTTTAGAATGCATTTAAGAAGTTTGAGCTAAATAATATCCACTTGCCTATAACAAGATTGGCTCATCTTTTCTAGAAGTCATCAAGAATGGTGTTGTTGGCAAAAGAAAACAGCTCATGATAATTGCATAGATTTCTCATCTTCCAATGAAATTTATATTGTAGAGAGTGAGAGAGACCAAAGAAGCAATCTAGAAAATACATAAATGGATCGAATTAAAGAATATTAGTCACCTTAAATTTAAAATAACTATTAATGGATAGAAAAATGAAATAGAGAAGACGGTTTGGTTCAACAAATATCCCGCAAAACCAAACACAACCATAACATGTGAAATGACAAAAAATAATTAATTAATCATGTAACAAGTAATTTAATGAATGAATATAAACACTTACTAAGTTTGAACACCTGAAATGTACTGACCTTGCATAGTTTTAGAAAAGTGACCCCCTCAGAAGGGCCAACTAATGAAGCAATTGCCGAAATCACGTGCTTGGACTGAACACGAGTTCCCTCCAGACAAACACTCTCCAGAAAAGGATAAAAATCACTAAAACACAAAAAAAAAAAAAAAAAAAAAAAAAAAAAAGATAAATAAAATTGGACAAATCAGTTAAAGGCAACAAATATTAGAAACCCAAGAGATCTTAATGATGAGTCTCTTAAATTGGTACCAATCGAATAGACATCGCGTTGTACAATTCTTGCAAACCAAAATAAATAAATAGGGTATTACACACTGCAAGAGAAGTTCAGTTGGTTTAAGCATCTAATCAAATATGCAATTTGGGAACAACACAAATCTGCAGTAAGAACCAACATTAATGTGTGAACCAGTCTTCAGTCAGAAACATCATGGCCCATGGCAGCCTTTTCTCTTCCCCAACACCCACCCACCCCCCCCCCCCCACTTTTTTTCTGGTCAAAGGATTGGGGGACCAGAGCGACAGAAAGAATGAGTTTCCTTAATGCCAATGAAGCCAACAATACAACATTTGCATAGAGCATCCAATAATTAACATACATGATGAGTCATTACATTATTTTAAAACATTTCTAGATTTTAATCATATATGAAAAAGGAACCAGCAAGATTAGGCAACGCCATTTATTGTAATATAAATTTCATGGCATTCCATTCCAGTAAAGTGTAGTTCAAGCACTCCCGCCAATAAAAAATAGAGAACAGCACTACCTAAATTTGACCGATATATGTGGGCCAGCTTTTGCAAAGACTTCAATAAGCACATCATTAATTGAACGCTTCTCCTCTAACAGTATTCGGAACTGCTCTTCAGAACCTCTCAATAGTAAGGGAGAAAGGCTGACAATAGCCTATATCACGTACAATGGCAGTTAATTTTAAGCAACAAGGATTGAAATAATAAAGAAATTTTGCATTATTGGAATTCATTCATATATGAACTGATATACTAGGTCATTCTATTATAATACAGAAAGCTGGCCCTAATATCCCATGTTACTGCTTCTCCATCAAAATTCCGCTTTTTGTTAATTGCATTTTTTTTCAACAGGTTAGAAAGGTGTAAGACTAAATTTCATCAGAATCTATCCAGCCCTTTGGTGCAAAAGCATTTGCAGCATCAGCTATGCTGAATTACAATGTTTAAGACCTCCACATTAACAGCACAATGAGTACCTCAAACTGAATTTGGCACGCATGACAGGGTAGATGCTACTGGACAAGACTAGACAGAACAATAAAACAATTGTCCAGTCTAGTGTTTGGTGTGAAATATAAAATAAAAAGTGGAAAAAAATTTAAAAATAATATAATCTAAAATAAGAAGTTAATTGTTTATAAAACGGCAAGTTAAAAAATGACTATAGTACTCTTTATTTATATTTTGTCTCCTCTTCAAAAAACTTTGAATTGAGATAGATGCATAACATAGTACAAACTGAAACAAAAAGTCATGTAACTGTAACATATGAAAATATATATGTTTTAATTGCCATTTTTTCCATTTTAATTTTTTAAATAAGGCTAATAATAAATTATTTATTTCACATTATTTAATTTTCTAATTTCCATTTTCTAAGTGTTATTTTAATTGTCACATGTTTTCAATTTAATATGATATTCAATTTCTACGTATTATTTTGTTTTAATATTTTAATTTTAAATGACATAAACATTTCAGGGTATTATCATAAAAAAAAAGGGATGGAATCTTGCCCAAAGATTGGGACAAGCGTGTACATCAATTTTAAAGACACAAATCACTATTGGGACAGGATAAAAGTAACTACTGGTTAGGACAAACTTGTCCTGTCCCACCATTGCCTTGATGAATGCAAAGAAGAATTTGCCTTGTCCTATCCTTTGTCATTCTATCATGCACGCTAAACGCAGCTCCGATTATATAGGAGTCCAAAACCCAGTTTCTGAGAAGCTCATGAATCAAGTTTCACATGGATTCCAAGCCTACAAGTATATTTAAAATGATACTAGTTTAACATACTCCCCAGAGCAAACAACTGTTCATGTATTTAAGTCTCAATTGCAATATGCTTGGAAAGTGATGACAGATTTCAACATTCCCTCATGCAGAACCAAGAAACATTGGGCAACCAATCTGAATTTGACCTAATTTACTTCAACAAATTAAATTGACCCTCTCTCATAATTTAATATTATTGTATTGAGTTACATGATCATACTGTCTTATTAGACTAGGACAGAACATCAACTTTCTGCATTAACTAACTGCTGGATCACATATGCTAGTGGAAAAGCTTTAATGAAATTTCAAAAGAGAAGCATCATACACAAAGCAAACTTAAAAAACAATTATTATTACCAGAAGCAGCTTGGCAGAAGAAGCCTCCAAATGTCCATTTTCAAGCACCTTGGTTGAAAGAAGATCCAAAATACAACATACATGCTCTGAGCTGAATACATTGAATGAGCATTTTGAAGAGAGTAACTGTAGAAATTCAAAAAGTGGATGTTTATCTCCTATCATTTTCAGAAATTTATCCTGAAAAAGGAGCAAATGCAAGAAGAGGTTAGGACAAACAGAAAACAAAGTATGACAGTAAGCTAAATATTGACAGTTATTTAAGTAACAAAATGATGCAAGCTCGTGGATCTGACTAATGAAAGAAAAAGATGAGAGAACCTCCCAGGACAACTAAGAATCAAAAAACTTAAAACAGCACATCTACCAACTCCTATCAGCATAAAAAACCTTTAAAATAATAAAGCAAAAAAGAAAATAATAATGGCACAAAAGGAAAACAAAATCATTAATAATGGGATAATAATCGTAAAAGCTTGGCAATATGTTGCCATTTTAGGAAGTAAGCACTCAGAAACATAGAAAATCATAGATGAAACAAATGAAGCCAAGACTTGAATCGCTAAGGTCAAATTTGACCACTCGTATTAGGAGAAGTTCTCAAATCACATCACGTGTTATCAACTAACCACAAATGTGAAAGGATAGAATAAAGGAATGATACCCATATATTCTATAAAAAGTACAATAAAGCTCATAAAACAAAAAAGAGTTGCTTCCAGACTCTCATTTGGCAATGCCTATATAGAGATCAAGCATGTTCAAGCTTCTTTACATGCAGTAAATGATTCTCCTACATAATAACAAAGCACAAATTACCTAAACCTCATCAGGTTTTATCCAAAGAATAGAATGATCTTTATGAATTCAGGTTGGCTGCATTAAATGCCTTTCCAAATCTTTGGGCTCTAAATAGTGACCAGCAACACTAACGTGTTTGCCAAACTAACTCGAAACCATTACCAGCTTCAAGACTAGATAAAGAAATGAAATCAACCATTCACAACTATTAATGCAACAGATGGAAGACATGCATAATTGAGTGGTAGAGTAATGCCCTGTTAAGGCGTAAGCCATCGGTTCAAATATGATTTTTAACAATAGTAACCAACAGACTAGCTTCAGCTTTATGTATCAACCAGATAAAAGCATTCATAGCTTCAGTTTAATGCAGAAATCAAACATAAGCATTTGCAGCATATATTATCCATCTGAAAATGCAGTTCATTTCTGAATGTTTCACCACGATCTACAGCATGATGTTGTGGTGCAGATATCATGCAATTAAATGTTTAAGCAAAGAGGACACTAAGAAAACAGCATACTCTCACTGACTGAGCCTTTGTACTTGTCTGTTCAGCCAGTAATAGCTCCAATGCATTGAAAATCTTATTGTCTTTCATCTGGTTCAATTTATGAAAGCACTCTTCTGCTTTCAAAGGATCTGGAAAGGATGCTGACATTTTCATGAAAGAATTTTTTATTCTCTTTTGCATTTCTTCCGAACTATTGTCCTGCAGAGTATATTTATTGTGACTTGTTAATTGCAATCAACAACAACAAACTGAAATTCAAAATTCTCTGTGACAGTGAAACTTAATTGGATTCATAAAAAGCTTATGCTGGGATATTCAAAACGAACTGATAGACAAAATAAATGAGGCCAAAAACATATCACGAGACAAATATCCAGCAACAATCCACAAAATATCAATCATATCATAAAAGATCTATTAGAAATTATTATATAATGTTTGCAGATATTATAAAATTAATTTTTCCAATGACATACCAGGGAAATGCATGGACATATAGCATCTCGACATTTTTCCATTTGTCATTGAATATGAGAAAATTAACAATAAGAGGGCCTAAATTGGGGCTGATTGACAATTACACAACACAGGAAGCAATGATCAATGGACTAGTTTACTAGTTTCTATGGGTTTATGCTGTTCACTTATCAATTGCCATCCTTTTGAATCTATCAAGATCTAGAAAATGACTTTTCAATTTTGCAAAGGGAATTAATCTTCTTTGAAAATAGCTTAATTTTCCATTATTTATGGTTGACCAGTTTTTTCTATATGTTCCAAGCACCAGAAAAGATAATTTTTTTAAATGAAATTTTTCATGACAAATTGGAAAACATAACCCACAGTTCATGATTTCATATGCAGAGAGAGAGAGAGAGAGAGAGAGAGAGAGAGAGAGAGAGAGAGAGAGAGAGAGAGAGAGAGGGATGGAGAGAGAGAGACTTGGCTACATTTTCTCAAATCTAGAGAATTGAATAACTGAGCAAAAAATGAGCCTCAAACACAAATTCACAGTTCAAACACTTCATATAATTTTATCAAAATAAAATTGAATAACTGAAAACTTGTGCAAATGTAAAAGCTGGCAGAAATACAAGCCTTTCCACATAGGCCCTCCTTGCAGAAAAAGAATAACAGGAAGCACAACAGCAATCTTTTATCAACAATGGACTAGAAAAATGCATTATTCATTAAGAAAATTTCTGCTAACCAAAATCTGATAACCAAAAGAAAAAGAGGAAGACAACCAAAACTCTAAAGACGGTATCCACAGAACCTTGCTAGCAGTAAGAAACACAACAAAGAACCTGTAATAGTACCTTCTCTTTCTTCCGAAGGGCCAAATAACTTTGCATTTCAGTCTGCAACCTGAAAACAAACAAAAATAAATAAATAAAACACCTTCATTTTTCACTATGGTCACAATAGTATTGATTATGAATACCTATGTTTCTGAGATAAAATTGAGTTCAGTGCCTTCACATGAAGAGGATTGAAAAGAGAAAACAACTGAACCCAATGCCTAGTCCTGCATTCAACAGAAAGACAAACTGGAAACAAGTCCTCCGCAAGAATAAGCTCCATATTTTGCAACCTGCAGAATATAAATAAAATATTATACCTAGTATTACAAAGCTAAATTTTGGATAAATGAGTCATAAGGTGGGCAGGAACAGACCTGAAATCCTTACAATCTTTATCATAGCAAAGCATTAAGATTTTACAAGGAATTTGTTCAAAATGGTTGTTTATATTCATGTACCCTTCAGAACATTTGTTACAATAATCCTGATATACCTCCATCAACTTCTGCAAGGCCTTCTTCCTTACAGATGCCTGCAGGATATTCAAAACTTGGAATTACTTCGTTTTCCCTCCACGATCTGATAGTACAGAGCATTCATTGATTGCTTATGAAACTTGAAAAAAACTACCTTCTTATCCCGAAGTCTTTCAGTTGCTTTTGATATTAGTTCAGGTGGAAAAAATTTCAGGTTTAACCTGGCAAGATCACATACAACAACCACTGCCAGTGTTCTCACCCTGTCATCATAATCCAGCAATCGACCTTCAATGGCAACTGCTTAATTGACAAGTAATGAAATTCAAGTTTCAGAAGCAAGCAATCAGAAGTTAACAGCAGCAAGAGAAGAAGTTCGCTCGCTGAATGACGTACAAAGAAGTTCAGATGATTCTTTTGCAAATGGATTGGCCGTGTAGCAAGCCTTAGCACATTGGAGAGCAGTAAGTCTAACTTCCACAGATTTATCAGAGAATCTATTTTTGAATTCTATGAAAAGATTAGGATACTCCTGTGCAACATGGTGTCCAGGTAGTGCAAAGAGCTTTCCAATTAAATTAACAGCTTTAATTCGAACGTCAACCTGATCAGTCTGGAAATGTAACAATGGCCTTACTTATTAATCAGCAGACTAAACTTGCACAAAGAAAAATAAGACAACCTATAAAAAAGAATAGGATGTCCGTAACAATCATTCCATACTATTCAAATGAGATGATATTCCAAAGAAATATCGAGAGAATTAAAAGAGAAGTCATACCAGTAATTCTTGGGTCAAGTTAGGAATGACTGCAAGAAGCATCTGAGGGGCACACTGGAAAACTTCAAATAAAATTTCATGGTAAAATTCTTTGAGCTCACTCTCAACAGCATCTCTATCCAAAGAACAAGATGTTAAGAACCCACAAATGAAGGGCTCAAGCTTTTCCGCACAATGTTCAATGACAGAAACAGCAAGTTGAGAAGCAGCAGGGGATGCAGCCTGCAAAAAATACAAGGAAAAAGAATTCAGAAGGAAATAATGTGGAGAAGTTTGATACACCATCTTCATGTGGTTTTCCAACATCAAATGGTATTCCACATGGGTTATCAGCAAAAAATTTCAAAGCTACAATTTAAGATAAACCATAAATTAGGAACTTTAATAGGCCGAGCCCAAAGCAAGAGAATCATTCGAAAAGGCACATTAAAAGATCTAACACAAATTACCAATTATTACCTGTAAAACCCAGCACTATTAAGCAATTGCACATACTTAACATTTAATAATATACGTGTCATGGGATCTGAATCCACAAAAAATATAAATACATTGTCCAACTATCATCATAGCCCAAAATTAAAGAAAGAAAAATGTTGGGTATACTTCAACCATGAATTTGGCACAAATAATGGAGAATACCTTCGAAGCTCAAATCTTGTGAAGTTTTTCTTTTTAGGAGAATGCTAAGCTTTATAATAAATTAATGTAGGTAGCCTTCTGCTATGAAATGCTAATTTGCGACAATTTCAATTGTAATAAACATAGTTCAGAAATGAATGTCTACTTAACAGAAATATCTGCAATAAAAGCTTTCAATTTTGTTTCAATGCAATCATCAAGTAGCAAAATGGCTTCTATACACAAGAAACACAAGCAGGAAATCTAAATGGAGACTTGAAGAAGCATAAAATACAACTTCATGAAAAAAAAAAGTTTTCCCAGAAGAATTCAAAACAGAAGCACTGAAGCACAAGATGCAACAATCGCGGTGTTAAAGGGATGCTAAGATGCTTATTTTGCATTTATCATAAAAACCACACCCAAAAAAAAAAAAAAAATCAAGTTTCTCTAGCAAAGAAAACATGGGCCTCTTCATTTCTTCTTTAAAAACTCATCCAAGGCAAACAACAAGTTTAAACATCTCCAATGGAAGAAATGAATTGCATCCATGGTTATGCAATTGTTGCTTAAATACCACATTATGATTCCAAAAATAGTCCTACCGTATCAAGAGCTGCAAGTGAAGAATAAGATCAATCAACTAATCCATGAACGTCTAAGCCTAAACTTCATAATACAAGAAAATTCGAATTCTGAAAATTCCAGCAACAATATTTCACCATAAATTTATGCTGAAATGTGGATGTGCAAGCTTCAAAAGACATTTAGGGAAATCCTAATTCAGGAACTATATCTGCAATAAACTTAGTTTCCAGGAAAATAATCTTTCAACACAGCTGTGAGACATTTCTCAAAATTTCACCTTTAAAAACCTACAAATGGAATCATCATATATATGTCCACCATAACATTAGAACTTAGTGGTCTAGAGACTAAATATAGGCACGACCAATATTCCATAAAAAAATATAAAAAAAAATAAATTGCCTGGAGTGAAACAATAGATACTCTAAAAGCACTTACTGGTCCTCCCTTCACAAGATTTTGCAAAATCACATCTGAAAGTGGTTGAGAAGCCTCCTCATTTAGAATATGTCCCATTATAGACAAGATATCATTTATCAAACTTCTCTGATGGTTTTCCCTATTAATGAAGGAATGCAAGGTCATTATAGATCAAAAAATGAAAAACAAAAATAACAAAGATGACATAACTCAACAAAGCTTGTAACACACTAGAAAGTGAACATGCTATTCACAGCGCAACTCTTGAGCATCAAATAAATCCCCACCATTCGAACTCAATCATGTCATCAGAATACAGCGAATAATACATGCTCTACAAAATTTTCAATACCATAGTATCCAGTTTGTGGGATAAAATGTCAATGAAATATTCATTTCAAGCTAGATTTCACTGATTATGTAATTTTGTTGCAACTAATCACGTCTTAAACTTTGCCAAACCATGTTTGCATCAGGAGTTCGCAGTTGGGAATTCAGCAAGCAGCAAAGGAGGAAGAAAGAAGATATTAAACCAGGTTATCAAAAGGGCAAGTTATTTTCATTGTTTTTTCAGTTCAATAAGAAACAACAGAAAGAGGCAAAACTTTTTCTAAAAAAGCAGAGGAAGGGAAGAGAGCATCCTGACCTCACAATGGAGAAAAAAATGTTGAACATTTCACGAACTAGATCATTGCAGTCAATATCCAGCATTATCACACAACATTTACATCGTGCAACAGTCTCTAATATTTTAGCCCTCCTTGAAAAATATGGACTAGCAGTATCAGCAAGCTCCGCGAACATGTTGATTATAAGTTTAAAGATATCCTTTAAAAAAAAAAATTTAAGTCAGTTGCAAATGCTATATACAAACAGCAATCAGGAACAAATGCATACATGCAAAAGCACTTACAAACACAATAACAAGCAATCATGCAGTTGATATTGAGAAGAGCAGGAAGACACAAAAATTTATGAAGAAAGCAGGTTAAAAACATGTGAATTGACAATCTCGTTACCCTTAGATATTTGTCTTCAAAAGGAGGCTCAGGTGCCAGGATCCGGAAAATTTCACTTACACAAATAGCCACCAAAAGCTTAACGTCTTTATCACTATGTTGAAGAAGGCTGTGCTTAATAATAGATTTGCTTAGGGGTCTTATTGCAGCTTCTAGCGTCTTAATAGCTTTTACCTTGTTAGAAGCTTCAGGCATTGAAGGCTGCTCAATTTGAGACAAAGAAGTTGCAGCTTGCTGCAAAATTACAAATGAGCAAATAAAAAAAAAATAGCACATAATGAGATTATTACTAAGAATATACCTAACAAATGCAGCACATTATGTATATGATTTAGCCTTAAGGATACCTAGTCGCGTGTCCTTAGAATTGTCTAAGCCACTTGACCAACAAGAAGCAACGGAAAAGAAACCATAGCCAGTTCTGAATTCAATAAAACCAAAATAAACCAGATATTGACCAGTTGAAGATGCAAATTAAATTAAGCCCAACAGAAAATGATAGAGAGATGGAGAGAAATCAGGATGCGAGGAGTTTTTTTTTCCCCCTAATTTTAGGCAAGCATTTTAAGTTTCGGGGAAAAATAGGGAAAACAGAAGTATTTAGTCAAACTACAAACACAGTACTGTAGTGTTAAGCCGCCATTATCTGTTTGATGATACCATTTACTGTAAATTCAGTTATCAAAAGTTAAGTAAATAGCGTACTCTGAGCCACTTGACAAGAAAGTCTTTCTTGGGACGAGCGAGTCGGCCGAGTTGAGTGCCGATTTCGGAGACGACTTGTGAAGGAGACTCGTCCATGAACTCGGTAAATGAGAATCGGAAACCCTAGTAATCCGACCAAGAAGGGAAGTAATCAAAATCACAGGTTTCTAGGTTCTTTCTTTGTTACTGGCATTGGTTCTGATTCGAACACAAAAAAGCGCTGGTATTTATGAGAGGAAGAAAAGAGCAGCGATTTTGAGAATGGATGATCCCGCCTTCGGTGCGCGTGGATACTACGCTCTTTTTTCTTCCACTTTGGTTGGCATCAGTGGCTCGGTTAAGCGTATTTGCTTTTCCATGGTCCAAAGGCGAATTTTTTAGGATATAAGCTCAATTGTTTGGTTTACAAACTGCATCTTGGTCAAACTTTTGTCAGCCGTTAGGATATAAAAAGTCACGTAACTTATGTTAATTGAAGCATTACGTTGCCAAAAATTGTAAATTAATTCAAATATTATACTATTAAATATTATAAAAAATACATTTTGACCGATTATTGAACACAATTAAATTTTAAATTTATGATTAATTTATTTATTATGTGACAAAAAAATAAATTTAAAAATATAAAAAACAGTTTGATTTTATAACTGATATATTTGGACTACACTTATGGATCTACTTATTGATTAAATTGATAAAAAATATATTTTTTTTTATTGGAATGAAGATATTTTTACCGCTTACAGAGAAAAATAAAAATAATTTTTATAATTTAACCTATTGATGGAACTATAGACCCTATCTAAATAAATCTAATTCATTTGATTTAGTATGCAGTGTAAACAAGTTTAATCTATTTTATTGACCCAAATGATGATCCATATACAAACCAATAACATGTATGTTCCTGATTTTATATGGAATTGACAACAATTTATGTCATAAAATTAGGGATTAAATAATTACTATGTTTTTAAAAAAAATTTATCTTTTAATTTCCTTTCTATATTTATTTTTTTAATAGAAAATTTAGCAGAAAAATGATTTACAAATTGAATTAGGTTGAATTAATTTGGAATTAAATAATACAATATAGCTAATCTAAAAATGATATTCAGCCCCTTATTGTCAAGGTTTAAACTGATAATTTGGGCTTAAAGCCCCTGACCCAATCCCGATCTCGTCGCCTTCATTTTCAACGAGTCCCAGCACAGCGCAGGCAGTGCTCAATTGCCACCGAAAATGGAGTTCGCGAACAGATTGGTCGCCGCGGCAACGAAAGCCTCCAACAATAACACAGTGATAAACGCATGCCTCGTAGGAGCCTTTGCAGCGTTATGCGTGCGGTCCGTGTACCATCAAAAGGACATTGAAGCTCTGGAGGCGGAGAAGGAATCTTTAATAAAATCAAATAAAGCCTTGAGAAAGACCATGTGGGACTGGAAACAACAGCTTTTTGCTGAAGCCCACTCCAATTCTGCCTTGGTGCCTCTCGCAAGACTCAAGGCCCTTTATGGCGAGGCACCATCGCACCCAACTGGTAATTCACTTTTCTCCTATGTATTCATATTTCTATGCATTTTTTAAGGGAACTGATTTTGGGTTTGTTTCAGTTTTAGCTGGATTATGGATTTTCCAATTAATGAAGGTCTATTTACATTTGAGGGGTTGATTTAATTTTATTCATGCTAGAAGCTCCCAAATCCTAATTGCACAATGTGGCTTAGACAATTTAGAACTGTTTTTTTTGTGAGAGTGAACATGGAATTCATTTGGAAATGACTGCTCCTGTTTTGATGGAATTTGATTACAGTGTACCATGAAGCTTAAAAATGCAGAATTTCCAAAATGAAATTTGGGTAACAAACTTGACAAGTGCGGATCAATATTGAATTCCATAAATTTTGTGGAATTTATTTAGATCAAACAAGCTCTAAAATTTTGAGATAACTGAGATCTGATAGAGTTCCAGCTTGAGAATAAAAATATGGGAACACAAGAACTTAGACGCCCATATCCTCTGATTTGGAAGCACTAATCAGTATGTACTTCTATTCATATTTATTCAAAGCGAAGAAAAAGATTGAAATGCTAAAACCTTAATCCAATTTCAAAGATATATTGACCCTTTTATACAGGGAAACTTTAATCAAAGAGCCTGTTTGATCTCTCCCGATATCTCAAATTTGAATTTCCCAAATTATTGGACTGTTGTTGTGAGATTAGGGAGGGATAAGAGATAGGCCCTTACAGACCTACTGGATCCTAATAGCCCCACGGAAAAAAAAAAATACAATACCAAGACAAATTTTTTTACGAAATCCAAAACTCTGTATGGTTTGAAAATCATTGATTTTGGCTGTAGGTAAGTAGCCTGATCGGCTTTACTTTGTTGCATTTCATGTGAGAGGAATGCAACAATGAAAATACTTCAGTCCAAGTTATAATGCACTATGAGATTGATTGGCTGATGGACTTCAATTCAAGGAATCACAACCACACTTGCAAAATTTGTTGGAAATCCCTGTGCAATATGTTTTTATATCCTGTGAAATTAGAGAAGTTCAACATTGTAATGTGATTTTCTATCTTCCGGCCTTTATGACTAAGATCATGGTCCTAACAATACCAAGTGATGGAGAGAAAGGCAAGAAATTAGTTACCATTTTTCTATTGCCGGAGCATATGTCTATTACTTGATAGCATTACTAAGATTAGTCTACTAATTATCAACCTAGCAGTTTCTAACACTGATAGTGGAATACATATCTCCTCAATTGCTGCTGTTTATAGTACTGTATGTCATAGATAAATAGTGGTGAAGTGAGCATTCTGGTATTGCAAACTGCCGGATTTATGAAAGTGAAGCTGCAATAGAGATGCAAACTTTTTATTCCTGAATCGAGTATCTTATTCGTTGGATTTGTTTTTTATCCTTTCTGATTGGTTTTCCCCTCGTACGGCTTTGACAGGAGATGCTGAGAAGGAAGATGCAAAATCACCTGCATCTAAACTTGTAATCTAAAGGTTTTCACCATGAATTATTTACTTTATCTAGCATGCAGATTAGAATGTACCAGTAGCAAGAGTTCTCATTTTATTCTCACTTTTGCCTTTTTGGCATTTTGGGTGTGATGGAAGCAATAATTCTCCCTTTTTCTAAAAGGTCAGTAAATTTTGGTTGCAGATTCTCAAATCATCCTTTTTGCAGCAAATTGGGCAATTTCTAATTTACTTGTGTTTCTAGATTAATTGTTGATCATATCTGGCATATCATGTTTCTTATTTTCTAAATGCATGCTAATTATACAGCTTAAAGGAAATGCCTCTTGGTTTTTCATTTAGAAGTCAAAACGTTTGGAACATGTAATGGGCAACCATTATTTCTTCGCAGATAATCTAACTCCGTGACTCTGATTATTTTTAACAATAATAAACATAGACGAGGGTAATTTCATATGATATGAATTCAATTATCTGCTAATTAAATTAGCATGTATTTAGCCTCAGTGGTGAAGCATTGAGATTTCTGTCATTATAACTTGAGTTTGGCGTGTTAGCATCAATATTGCATTATTCTCCTTTCAAATGGTATGGAGATTCATCCAACCGATTATCAATGGCTGCCGACCAAAATATCACTCTTTATTTATGCACATGTTTAATGTTTATAGCCATTGTGAGGGATTACCCACTTACCTAAATAGTCATGAAGATGGGCAAGTCAGAACAAATGAATAGGTTTTCACACTTTGAGTTCGAGAGCGTGAGTTGCTTTTTAGATGGATAAATTGACACTTAATTTTGTATGAAATGTTCAATTTGGTACAAATTTAATTTTTAGATTAATTTATGACAAATTTTAAGTTTAATAAATAAAAGTATTCTGAAACTAGGGCTTGTTTCAATTGAATCGTGGTTTTTTAAATATGAAACTCAAGAAATGTATTAAATTATGATTATATTAGATTTAAAAAAAATCGTCGAGTGTGAAAGAATTGAATGATTTTTTAAGAGTTTTATAAGTTTTATTGGAATTATATGTAAAGTTTTATAAACTGGTGAGATTTTTTTATATATTTTAATTGATTTTGATGAAATTATAGTAATTTATATATATTAAATTAGAATTAATTTAATGACTTAATTGAACAAATTAAAAAGGTCTTAGAGCCTAATTGAAAAACGGAAAAACAATAAAAATTATAAAGTAAAATGTGTTATTATTTTTTTTTTTTTTCCGTTAAAATTTTACAGCTGCCGACAATAAAAGACCTGTAATGGCCAACATTGTTCGTCCCATGCTCAGCATTACCTGTGACCAGCTCGTGCTCCTAAACAGTCATGATGGGATTGGAAGATCGTACGTTTCTCGTCCCTTGAGTAAATGACGAAGGTCGCATCGAGTCGTCCCTTGACTAGATGACGACTGTCTCATCAAGAAATCATTAGTATGTATATATATGTATATAACCGAAAATCAGCAATTGCTGCTAGCAAGGACTTGCGCGGGCTGCTGGAGCTCGTGCAATGAGACAGCGTACATCGAGATAGGCCTAACTTAATACATAAATGTTAAATATTTGAAAGAGGGTATTCTTCAGCTTTAAAGAAAAGACACGGGGACATGTAGCATAATACATATTTGAGGTAATTCAGGCTATTAAATGAGAAACTAAGGTCATCCAATTAGAAGACTTTTTTTTTTTTTTTTTTTTTTTAGGAGGCAATGAGAAGACTGTTAATCGTTAAATATTTATTAATAAATCAAAAGGCTTATATTATAAATATAAATATTTGTGGTGAGATATCTCTGATTTAATTTCTCAACTTTGATGAAGATACATTAATATCAAATTACCAATTGATGACCTATTTCCAACTAGTGAAACGCATACTTCACCTCTCCTCACCTGTACTAGTTGCCAGATCAGCAATTAGGGTAAATATTTCTATTTCCCATTGAAAAACATGGGATATGATTGATTTAACTTTTTAAAATAATTAAATCGAGAGAATTAACTAAATAGGTATTTCATTTTTATAGTTTTATGAAAGCTTTTATGGTACATTGAATTTTATATAAAATCCAACGTCTCTGTTATCAATCTCTTAACAATAGCAATAATAATTTTTAAAATAGATAAAATATTATTTTGATATATAATTATTATAATTTTTATAATTTTCAATTATTCAATAAATTGAATTGTACAATGATTTTGTCTAAAAAGAAAAAAAAATATATGGGCGAATTTGTATATTATCCTATTTTCATTGAATTATAAATTGATAATCAAAATAATTCTTGATAGGTTTCAGTTTTTTACCACTTGGAATATCTTAATAATATATGTGAGAGGAATATCCCCATTCCCAAAAGTTAGGAACTTCACGCTTCATAGGGCAAGGTAGGTGCTCTTTTAATTTTGAGTGACCTAACGGTTAAATCCATGTGCTCCACTTTGTCGGTTTTCTTTTTTCATTGCATACTGTATATGATGGATATTACAATCAGCATTAGACAGTGTTGAAATTGAAACAGACCGAGATAATTATAATTTTAAATATAAATTATATCGAAATCCATTGACCTCTGTTTGAAAATGAGAGAAAGGAAAATATTAGAGTAAATAAAATAATAAAGTAAAATAATGAGAAATTGTTGATTTCTTTTTTTAGTTATTTTTCACAATTGTGTTTGGATATAATTAAAGAAAGAAAATAAATTTTTTTAATGAGAAGAGAAGCATTTTAGAAGAAAATAAATATTATTACTGAAATTGACAATTTTATCATCACTTTGGGACATGTAAGAGTGAAACTTTCACTTTCCTCAATTATTTTCTTTCCAATTTAGAAAGATTTAAAATATGTAGGTCTAGATGAAAAATAAGTGAAATATCACTCACTTCTAATATTATTATTATTATTATTATTTTTTTTTTAAAAAAAGAGCTAAGCTCTAGAGATTATAAATATAACCTAGGATAGGGTATGCCGCAAGTATCATGGTTAAGCCACCAAGCCATTTCCAAGGGAGGCTTTTTTGTGAGAAGATGGATGATACCCAAGAGATAATTCCTAGCTAACTTAAAGAAGAAATAAATACCAAAATTTGTCTCTTTAAACGTAACTCTCACTATCTAATTTCAGAGAATTAGACGATAAATGCTACATTCGGTGTTAAAACACTGACCTATTCTGCTAATTATCTCCAAATCTTGTGCGAAAATATTTTTTGATTTTTTATTTTAAAACTATGTGATTTGCACGAAATTATTAAAGACTCGGAACCATTCAGTTTTAAACTATTAATTTTTTTATTCGGTTTCAATTTTAGATTTTTTAAAAATAAAAAGGTACCCTCAATTTGAAATTGAAACGGGCGGTTTTTTACCCCTACATGCAAGATTATAAACCGAGTCTATACAAGTTTAATCCTTAAAATATTGAAGAGGATGGCAGAGTATAATCCATGACCATTTAGTCATAGGTAGCCTAACTTAGCCATCTAAGCTAGGGGCCAGTAGTGGTTTCTCCTCCGCTTATTCAAACTTGGCTTTCATTTGCTTGAATTTCAAGTGCGAGTGTACTGTAAAATGCAAAGCTCATTAAAGACAAAAACTATATGAATTAAATATAATGAAGAGAGAAAAAAGAGTTTTCTTCTCAATTTTTTTGATTCTAAGTAACTTTATTCGCAACTTTATTGCCATTGCTATCATAAATATATCATTAATGTTTTATGGTTGTAATAATAGTTTTTAACTAACAAGTTGACTTCAAGTTTTTTTTTTTTTTATTAGCAAAATCATATTCATCCCAAAGCCAAAATTTATGCATACGTAAGAGAATTAGAATTTATAATTTTTATGATTTTTTTTGATAAAAAAACTAACTTCATTCCTTATCTAGTAATTTTATTAAATTTGTTTGTAATAATATTCATTCACTCAAATTTCAGCAACTAATAAGCATCTAATAACACCAACAAAATTATTATTCTTTTTTCAAAAAACTATTATATTTTCAATAATTAATTTAATATATTATAAAGTACATTGCTCGTTTTTTTATTTTTCGCACAAACTAATATTGTTTCTTAAATAATAAATTTTACCTGCATTTCGTTTCTAATATATCTTTAATTTAGATGTCACTCTAAAAAAGAATGGAAAATGGTTAATGACTAGATAAATTAAATAAGGGTATATTCAAGAATTGAGAAACTAATTATGCATTTTAAAAAAAAAAACTTACAAGTTGAGACAAATAAATAAATTTATTTATTTTTTATAAGACAAAGGAAGTATTTATTAAAATAAAAGTATGTTAATTAATAAATTTTTCCGACATAGAAAAAGACCAACAAAAAGCATGTAATAAAATAAAATTAAGAATAGTAATAATAAAAGGAAATATTAACGAAACTTGTAATAATAAAATAAATAGCAATGGGAGGAAACACGGTCAAAATTTAACGAAAGAAAATGAAGAAAAATAATGGGAAAAATTGTTAATTTTTCTTTTACAATTATTTTCCACCATCGTGTTTAAATATAATGAAGGAATTTTTTTTTTTGTTTAAAAATGATAAAATTTCACGGGAAATAAAATATTATAATTGAAAATTGACAATTATCCACTTATTTGTTTGTTTTTAATCAATAAAATGTGATTTTAGTTGTCTTAAAGAAATGTTAACATTTGTTAATTAATTTTGAGGTTTTTGGATAATTAATAAAAGCGAGTGAATGACTTACTTTTCTATTATTTTCTCTCCAAATAGAAAATAATGAAATATTACTTCATTTAATATTTTCTTTTTCTACATAAAGAAAAATACATTTTTCTATATATTGTTTCATATTTATTTTCCTTTTTTTTTAAAAGAAAAAAAAGAAAACTCCCAGCCAAATCGATTCGTTATTACTTCAGTGTGATTTCGGTCTGAATGCAAATATGTATATAACATAAAAATAAATTATGAAAGGGAAAATCGTGGAAAAATAGTAGTAAATTGTGGTGAGATGCTAAATAAGAGAACAAAAAAAAATTTTGTGGCTGCGATTTTATTTTTTATTATTTGGTGCAGACCCAATTACGTATGTAGGAAACAAGCTCTTGTCTTTGGACCCACCGACCTGCGATCCCCGTAAAGCTTGGGGCTTTTATAAACCAGAGGACGGGGCATTAGGCAAAAAATGCAGTTTGTGGCAAATTAGGAAACGTTTGGCCTTAATTCTCAAAAAAAAAAAAAAAAAGGAAGGAACATTTGGCCTGATTTGGAAATAGTATTTGCTATGGCATCATAATTAAGAGACAGACGTTTCAAATTCAATACAAAAACAGCACAAACACAGAGAGGGGCAAATCACATGGAAGAAGAGCTGCCTGCTCCTTTACGCCCTCCCTCACATTGTTACTCTTGTTAGGGTTTCTTCTTCTTAATTGTTCCTTGATTTATAATTTTAATTGTTGGTTTCTCTCTCTATGGAGCTTTTAGTTTGGTCTTAAGCCTCTTTATCTACTTTCCGTTTTGAATTGGGAACTGAAAAGGGAAGGGAGTGAAATTGAGGTGAATTGGCGATCTGGGTTGTTTTTATTTTTGGGCTATTTGAGGGTTTGAGTGTCTCTTTGTGTGTGTGTGTGTAGGAGAAATAGAGAGGGTCGGGAAATGGAGGAGACTGTGTTGTGCCAGTGGACCGTGTTCAGATCTCTGCTTGCTATTCTTCAGTGGTGGAGCTTCAATGTTACAGTAATTATCATGAATAAGTGGATCTTCCAGGTCTGTTTTCTGCCTTTTTGATTGTTAAACGATCTCCACTTTGTGTTGATTTTGAATGATAACTTGGTTTTATTTACGACGCACCACTTATTTAGTTTGATTTTGTGTAATTGGTTAGCTTAATTTTGTTATTGTGATGAATATTTATCGATTTATTTGATTGGGATGCTGAATTATGTGCAAAATTTTGATCCTTTATGGCTTTTGTTTTATGGGTTACGTAAATTTGAATGTTCAGTTTTCTGCGTACGTTGATGTTTGAGTCTAAAATTTTATTAATTTTGTTGATTTCTAGAAAAATTTTGTTTCCTTATATTATATTTTTGATTTGGACGTTTCCGTCCTTTGGGTGCTTTTCTACTTAGATTCAAAGAAATTCCATTTTAAAGGATTTTTTTTATTTAATTTTTCCTCTTTTCAGCTATTTATGTAAAGTTGATAATTCCAATTGCCATGTGCAGAGTCACTAAGCCTAATATTTTATCAGAAACTGGTGGTAGATGGGAATATATATTTGCCACAAAAGGCTTGCCATTCTTGAATAATATAATCTGACAGTTTGATGGGTATGGTTGGGTTGGTCATCAGTTTGTCTGTACTTCAAATCCTTTTACATAATTGGCAATTGGCTTCTTCTTTCGGAAGAATTATGCATCTTAAATGGAGAAAATGACCAACAGCAAAGCTGTCATTTTTGTTTGCATCTTATCATGATTGATGTAATATTATTTGATCTATATGAAATGAAACCTATATAAAGCTAAGTAATTTAGTAAATAATGGTCAATGGAAGGTTATAAAACTTACTCCCAATTTATGTAAAATGAACTCCTTTAAAAAGACGGAAACACAATGGAATGTGGTTCTAAAACAGATGGGAGATAGTTGTTTGAGATAGTCATATGCTTGATCTTGATTCCTTGTTTTCTCCCATTACTTTGTTTAATAGATAAGAAAATAGGCATATTGAAAAATGAAAAATTTTGATATTCTGATAGTTTCCTTTGTATTTAATCTGATTGCTGTAGTGCCAAATTATTTATGAAATCCAATTCTGGAGCACTTTAGCCTTAAGACTTACAAGCTTGCCCATGGAAGCTTTGTGTTTTTACCCAGTATTTTAGCTGACTTCACTTAAACCAAGTGTTTTATCTGTGTCTCTATCTGATATCAAATAATTACCATAAACGGCTCTATTTTTTGTATTTGACATTTAGATTGTGTTTTAGTATTTTTATGTTCTTTTAGGATCTATTTCAATTTGTTGAAGATTCTGGCTCATAATATCTTTCTTGGTCTACATTGAATTAAGAGGAGATGACTTGTGGGAAATTATTGTGCTTAAAATCGTTCACTCCATGGTCTATTCATTTGTTAGCTATTTCATTCATTTGTTAGCTTATTCCCACCTGATTTGTTTGTTATCTTTTTTGCCAAGATTGTCTTCTATCCTTCATGGTTCTGACGTCTGAGTTTCATTATATCCTTGATACTAGTTTGCTTCATCTTTCAAATTGATGGTTTGTGCAGAAATTGGATTTCAAGTTTCCACTCTCAGTATCTTGTGTTCACTTCATATGCTCATCCATTGGAGCATATATTGTAATCAAAGTGCTGAAGTTGAAACCACTAATCGTGGTAGACCCTGAAGATCGCTGGCGAAGGATATTTCCTATGTCATTTGTATTCTGTATCAACATAGTTTTGGGGAATGTAAGCTTACGCTACATTCCAGTTTCTTTTATGCAAACAATTAAGTCATTTACTCCTGCAACCACAGGTTAGCCTCAGATATCAATGACATAAGCTATTATCTCTTTCCTGCGTTCTACTGTATTTTTGTTGTCATATCAATCTCGATGTATTGGGCAGTTGTTTTGCAGTGGTTGGTCTGGAGAAAATACTTTGATTGGAGAATTTGGGCTTCTTTAGTACCTATTGTTGGAGGAATTCTCCTCACTTCTGTTACTGAGCTTAGCTTTAATATGTTTGGATTTTGTGCTGCCTTATTTGGATGTTTGGCTACTTCAACGAAGACTATCCTTGCAGAATCGCTGCTGCATGGATACAAGTTTGACAGGTAGTGCCTTTATTCTTGTGACGATATCTTCATCTACTGCTAAAATTTATCTGTTTCTTGCTTTACTTGTTCATTTTGGTTTTTTTTTTTTTTTTTTTTTGGAAGCCCTCTGACTGGAACTCTTTCATCTGGCTTTGGTTTGGATTGCTATATTTTGCTTCATTTATCTTTTTAACTAGCATGTTGAGATATACCCTGAGCAATGCATGATGCGTTGAAGTCTTATGAGAGTTTGACCTACTTTGATTACAGTGCTGAATTAACCATCAATATCTCTAGTTACATCTGATTCATAGCATCAAAGTCTTGCAGTGTGAACTTTTTGATGCATACATGAAATGTATCATGGAAGTTTGGTTTTATTAATTATTTTGGATACTCTAATATATCAATGGTAGTTATTGAGAATTGCTGCACTCCAGATTTTTCAGGATGGGTATTTACCCAACAGTTGTATTTCCTGATTTATTGTTTTGGCTTCTTTGTTAACAACATAGGAAGTGGACTACATTATATGTTCTCATTTTGTATGCATTACAAACTTGAGGTGTAGCTTTTGAGCACAGACAATGTTTTATATTTTAAGAAACCCCCTATGGACCATTCATTTCAGATAAATAAATAAAGGTTGCTGAAGGCAGACTAGAAATTTAATGATTCAAATTATCAAACAAAATGAGATGCATACATTATGCCAAGGGACTCTGTTTCTGTTCAATATCTCATTTAACCTGTCTGTAAATGCAAAGACATTGACCATGTAATTGCTTGTTTAGCGTTCGCTTATTGTTAAACTACTCAAAATCATTATAGATATTTCCTTTTTGTGGAGTCACTTTGGATCTGCAATGTAAGTCAAACAATCTTATGTACCATATATATTATAATAGTATATGGTCAAGAGTTATGAGATTGGGAAATAGATTTGAAGTCTTCTAAACCTATTGTATTAGGAAACAATTCCAGGATTTTTTTGACAAGGCTGCTTGTTAACTCATACCTGTTTGTCAAAGTCAATAAAATAAAAGTCAAGGTTTGGTATCTTGTTTGGTGTCTGTTTTTCTTATACTAAACGCTTCTATCCTGGAAAAGTGGGAAAAGGTCAATGAAACAAGTTAAAATCTCTGTTTGTGGTTTTCATTATTGTGAAAACATGTTTTTAAATCTTAATACACCAATAAGAAAAAAAAAAGAGAGAGAAAAGATTTGAATAGATATTCTTTCACATTTCGAAACAAAGACTAAAAATGGCTACCCTGCGGACTGTAAGTTTTTGAAAACTTTTTGCTTGTGTTTACGTGTTTTTCTTTGTTGAGGTGTGCAATGCATGTGAAATTCTTTGCCATATTTACTGCCACAGATTGAATCTGATAGTTTCCTTTTATATAATTTTTGTTGCACCTTTTCAGCATCAACACAGTTTTTTACATGGCTCCTTTTGCAACCATGATCTTGGGTGTACCAGCATTGCTACTTGAAGGTAGTGGGATTGTTGATTGGTTTCACACCCACCAAACCATCTGGTCTTCCCTTCTCATCATTTTCAGCTCTGGGGTGCTGGCCTTCTGTCTTAACTTCTCGATCTTTTATGTTATTCATTCCACTACTGCAGTCACATTTAACGTTGCAGGAAACCTCAAGGTAAGAGACATATAGGCAATTCTATCCTTGCATGATCAAACCAATTATATGTTTGTCATCAAGCTTTCATCGTTAAATTGTGTGTTGATTCTGTACAGGTAGCAGTAGCTGTCTTGGTTTCATGGCTGATATTCCAGAACCCAATTTCAGCTTTGAACGCTGTTGGATGTGCCATCACCCTTGTGGGATGTACATTCTATGGGTATGTGAGACACATGCTTTCGCAACAGCCCCCACCACCAGGAACTCCTCGAACGCCTCGGACTCCGAGGAATAGAATTGAACTGCTTCCCCTTGTAAATGATAAATTAGATGATAAGGTCTAATGAAGAGATCATGTACAAGGCTCTTAGCAGTGCATAGAGGTAATACAAATATAGGAAGGGAAAATGGGAAAAACAGAAGTTCAAATTGTGTGCACATCCATTAGATTACTTGAAAAATTTTTAATATATAGTATTTATTTTGCTTGACTAGTTAATAGTTATAGAAAAATATATATTTATCTTTACAACTGCATTCCTGATAATTTTTATGGATTTAGAAGTCCATCATAGCCTGCTAGGCTTTCATGATACAAAGTTGCACGCTTGTTACTGCAACTCTGAGAAAAGCTTAACATTTTTGCACACTCCCGACCTAAAAATAAATGCTGTATGACTGATATATGCCTCCAAAATGATTACTTCTCACGTCAAATTTTCAGAACATTGCTAATTGGTTTAGATTTTACACATCACCCAAAGATCTGTTTTGTGCCTTTCATCTCTTTTTTTGCCAGTTATATTATACGTATTGTGAAGTATAAATTTGAAAAAAAGCAGGACAACAGAACCAAGTAAAAATTCTATCGAGTGTATCAAATGGTATTGATAAATTTTTTTCGTCTATTTTCTAACCCAAAATCTTACATCTTTATTGTAGCTTTTCTATTTTCAAAACCAAAAAGTAAAATTTTTTATGAATTCCCAAAAACAAATAGAAACAAATGTTAATGAGTAAATAAACAGATTTCAGGATTGCATCCATAATAATATTACATTACATTCGATGCCCAATAGCTATTGGTTTTATCAAACTAGATGAGAGGGATGGAGAGATTCTTATGACATGCCATTAGTACAAGGGAACATGTAGTTAGCACTTAATGGTCTGCAGAAGGTGAGATTAGGGTGTCTAAATAATAACACTTTTTATCTATATTTTCGAAGTTACTAACTCTATTATTAAACTAAGCTAATAACCAGAAGTTCTTCTTCCATCTTGTGCTAATAAGGTACCCACCCACACTTTTGCTCTGCTTGCTCACTCCAATGGTTAGGCACTCTACCTTGTTAATGCACTGCTCCACAAACTCCTCACTGCTGCTGGTTCCACAAAGGCTACAAAATAACAAAAGGAATTTTTTAAAAAAAAAATCCACCAAAAATATTACAGTATTGGTAAATTTTAACTTCAATATCAGAACAGAGGAGAGAGAGTGAGAGAGAGATCAAATGATGATGGTGAAGATTTTTGACCAACCAGTTCACTAAAGCAGAGGGCTTTTTCTGGCCCAGTACTAAAACAGACACATCCAATTTCTTCACTTGATTCATTACTGTAGCTAGCCTTGGCCCTTGGATCACCAGTGCTTCCACTTCCACCTGAATATTTGATTTTAACCCAGAGTGAACAACTACCAACTGAGGTGACAAAGCTATGACATTTTTCTCAGAATGACAAAAATATAGAGAGACAAAATCCCCCGTTCCTATACCTATCTGTATTACGGACACATGTGAGAACTGAAAGACAAACTGAGGAGACGCTCAAAAATTGTTTCCCCTTGCTCTTTCATTGTTTAAAAACAACTGGATACTTCATTTTTGTACAAGATCAACATTTTTTTATTTTCTTTAAAGAAAACATAAAATTTAAAAGCTAAAACAAAGAATTGAGTGAAAATAATCTAACAAGAAAAAAAAATGATAATAAAAAGGTAAAATCCCCTCAGAAATTAAAAATTGAAAAGAAAGAAAGAGGAACATTGAAGCAGCATCTATCAATTTTCTTTAAAAGAAAAAGAATAAAAACAGAAAATAACTGCTAATGTAAAGGAAGAGAGCTCAATCAAGATCCATTTATACTAGCTCTCTGTTTCTTGATCTACAAAACCCAAGACTCCATATATTGAAAAAAAAAGGTGATAAAAGTTCACTAAAACATAAAAAATGCATACCTCAGGCTTGCAAGCCTTGCAAAGAGACCCAAGGGAATTAGCAAGATAAGGAGGAGGAGAAGAATCAGAGGCAGAAGGGATAATATGAAGCAGAGTAAGCAAATCACCCTTATTAGCTATATGAGTGAGTGCCCACATCATTGCATGCTTAGAATGCGAGGTGTTATCCACTACTACCATCACTCTCTTCCTCATAACCAATCCACCATTTTCATTGTTATTACCATACAAATTGTTAAAACCCTCCATCTGCATAACACCCCAGTTTCTATCACCTTCAAAAGTGCTATAGCTTTTATTATTAGCAACCCACCTGTTAGATTTGGATCTCCAAGCTTCTTTGCTACTTAGCTGCCTCAAGAAAGAGCCTGAACTTGGCATTTTCTTTCAATAATCTGTTCTTATAGAATTTGTAATCACAGAGTTGTAGAATGAAATGGTACAGTGAGCTATTACTCTAGAGACAGAATGAGATTGTGCAATAGTAGAAAGTGACTGAGGGATTTGTTGAGAGGGTAAGAGGGGAGTAGGGACTTGTGAGTTGGTCCAGAAAAAAAAAATAAATATAAAGAACTTTGATCACAAGAATTTGTAGTTTTTCGCCACTTTAGATAAAGAAAGGAAAAGGTTCTGTTTTATTAATCAAGATCTAAATGCTGCAATCCTGTAATTGAAAAACAACTACCTTCAAACACAACTATACTTTTATTGATATTTTCAAAAATAATGAATGTGACAAAAATATATATATTGTGATATAATAATGGTCTAATAAGTAAAAATACTATGATTTCCTATAACTACACTCTATTGTTTAATTTTTTGACAAACATATTCTAAATGAAGCTTAAAAATCTCATGTAAATGAAATATATGCAAAAAAAAATTGTATTTATATATCTTAAAATAATTAAACAATTTATATATATTTTTTAATTTTTATTAAAAATTAATATACCTTACCATATTAAATAATAAACAGGTTCGAGCTTCTATTCCCAATTAGAGATGACCAATAATAATGGCAGAATGACTACTCTCACCATTGATAGTTATTCTATTAATTGGAAAATCTCCCATATGATTATAAATATTTCAGATATAAAACAAGAAAATTGTCGGGATTACAAAAAAGAAAAAGATTATTAACTGAGAGACAGTGATAGCCTGAATCTGATAGGGTTAGGAGGTCTTAGAGGCTGCCTCGTGGGTTAAAGATGATGTAAAGCCATGATTTTTATGCAGGGAGAGAGAGAGAGACGAAGCAAAACTGGGAATGGGTGGGGTCAGTTTATGATGATTAAAAAAGGATTCTTCTGTACTCGAAATATCAGAATCTTTTTGTACGTTTCCAAATTTTTTTCCCCTAATTTAATGTTTTTCATGATCTATCCATGACATGTAGATAAAGAAGGTAAAAATTTCAGAACAATATATTAGACCCATTCCGATGTCTACTGTTACGTATTATTCAGGGCACATGTGCAAGTAGGGGTCCATCATCTTCTTCTTCTTCCTCCCCGCTGTTTGAATATAGCTGCATCCTCTTTAAGTTTTAAACTTTTCCAGGCGAGGCCAATGGATTTCTCTCAAACAGTCTATCATTTCTCTGTCTCTATAATGGGATCAATAATAATCCATGGCAGGGGGCGGAGCTCTTTGAGGGGCCAAGGGGCTGCGGCTCGCCAAGAAAATTACATTTTGATTTTTAAAATATAGAAAAACTTATAATTTAGTCCCTCTAAAGTTTAAAAAAGTTTCAATTAGCTCCTCAAAATAACTAGTTAGAAGTTTGTACTCGATAAATCATTCATCACATGATTAAATGCTACATTACCCTTTTTCTATTTGAACTAATCTTGTCCTTACATATACAAAAGAGCTATTTGAACACAGAGAAGGACACTATAAATATTAAATATATAATAAATGAAAATAGCAAGATTTTAGTATAATAGCCAAAAAGTACTGCTTACTGCATTGCATTGCTTTGCTTTGCTTTGCTTTGCTTCTCCTCTCATTCACGAGTCAGTGGTCACAGAGTGAGTGTCAGGTCAGTAAAGAATCCCTGACCAAGCTCAGGACAGCCTATAATTGAATTTTTAATTTTCAAATCTATTACCAAAATTATAAAGATAAATTAATTTTACAAATATCTTTCTATAACAATTGTGCAATTATCTTCTAATTTTGTTAAGCACGATTTGTTGGTTGGGTAATAAGAAATCAACAATAGTATTTACTCCAAACACTGAGGCGGAGGCGAGTTCTTATTGTTCATGAAGTTCCTAATCATGGCAATTGGACATACCATCTATGATTGGAAGAGATAAAAGGTAAGTGGAAAAGGTTTCAAGACGGAAATTGAAGTTACTTTCCAAGGCAGGAAAGACATTTTGTTACAAACGGTGGCTCAAGCAGTGCGAACTATCTAATATCTTTGTTTTTACTCCTGTTGGATACTTACGAAGATATTGAAACTATTATGAATAGTTTCTTTTGTTGTCATGGAGGTCAGGATGAGGAAGGTATTCGATGGCTTCATTGGAAACATATGACTATCTTAAAATTTATAGTGGTTTAGAATTTAGTTTTATTAGATAAACAGAGATGACGTTTTTTGAAATTTCAATCTTCTTTGGCATCAAGAATTTTAAAATCTCGTTATTTTGGCAATACTGAGTTCTTTGGAGCTGATGTGGGCAATAACCTGAGCCAAATTTGGTGAAGTGTTCATGCGGCGAAAGCAATTTTGATCAAAGGATGCTATAAAACGGTCGAAGATGGTACCTCCATTTCATATATGGAAGGACCCTTGGCTTCTAGATATTAATCCTGCTATTCAAATAGAGTTTCTAGAGGAATCCAATTTGCATATGGTGGTTCATCTGAGATGCTGAGCTTATTTTGCACCATCACTGTCTGAGGATGGTTGGATATGGAGTTTGAATAAAAAGGGGAGTATGTGGTGAAAGAAGGGTAGACAGTGGCTACTGAATCTCAACTTTTGGACCACGACATTATTGGCTCCATCGCTATCTAAGGATGGTTGGATCTGGAGTTTGAATAGAAAGGGGGATAATACTATTAGACAGTTTCTATAACAATTTTGCAGCGGTGTTCTTTTTTTTTTTTTTTTTAATTTTGAACTGAAATTAAATAATATATTTTAAATTGACAGATAATACTAGTGACGATTTCGATTACAGTTTTAAAATCATAATCAGTTATTATGATTTAATGTCGATTTTAACAGACTCAATTTGGGTTTGAAACCAACACCGGTCATCTCTCCTTCAAAATAACACATGAAAACTGGTCCAAGGTTCTGATGGGATAAAAAAATAAATAAACTGCAAAAACCAAAAATAAGGAAAATGTCAGAGTTTGGGGCCCTCGTGAATTGGGCTTTTCTGGTTAACTGTGTCAGAGGGTCGTACTTCCAAATAATTGCACCTGCTTCTAATTCATGCTCAATTACGATTTTACCCTTCCCTTATTAGTAATCACCATTTGTTTTTTGGCAGTTAATTTTCCAATTACGTAAGTCACAAATCTAATGTTTTCCTCCAATTTTAGGAAGTTTAAGATGCTAACTTGAATTTTGAATTGAACTACTTAACTATGACCTAACTATATATTTCTTTTTTCAAATTAATCTGGTTTCGGGTGTGTGATATGGTCTTTTTATTAGCTTCAAAATTAATAATTTGAAGAAATTTTGTCGTTTTGATTATGATTAGTATGCGACTTGTTTTTTTCTTTCTGATTAGAAAAAAGGTTTGACATTCACAAGACAAAGAAAGCATTCACGGGAATTAGTGTTGCGCAAACAAAAGCATAGTGTTCTGAAATTAGTTTCTCTCGAAACGCGAAGTGAAGAGAAGAGACGAAATAGCATTCAGCCCTACCCTTCCTTTGCACCTCGTGAATAGAGTAGAGAAGAGAGCAATACTCTTATTCTATTTCTATATCGTGGACGGTGGGTGGTGGGTGGTGGGTGGATATATCCCTTCCCTCCATTCTACTCTGCCAATCCACCTAACCAAATCTTTCTTCAACATAATTTATTTGGTGAACCATTTGTTGTTTTCTTGATAAAAATATAATATTTAGCAATTACTTTATAATTTAGTAGAGTACAAGAATAATCATTTGCTTGTACATAATGTATAAAAATCAAAATGTAATTGGAGACAAAATTTAAAAAATGAACATATGACTGATAAATGAAATAAAAGATATACCACTATAAGGGGTATGAAAATAATCTAAATTTGTTTCTTCTTTTCTTTTTTTTTCCAAAAATTTAAAATGATGCCATCTTATTTGACTCCATAATTTATTCGTGTTCTGGAATTGATTGTTTAAAATATGGGAAAAATTGATGAAAAAGAAAAGCTAACAGAGAGAAGGGAATACCCCAAAATTAATTTAAAAAATAACCTTGTTTGTAAATAAACTTTTTGTTGCCGTACGTGGAAAGTATTTAAAAAAAAAAAAAAACTCAACATACACAATAAGGACATGGCATACCTTCTATGAAAAGGTAAAATTTAAAAGATATAGAAATCATAATGGTTAGTGCATTTAAGAAAAATATATTCAGAATAGAAAATAAGACATGAATAGAGGCGAGCCCAATGCCAAAAAGCAAGCTGACGAATGTATTTTGAGGTTTATGCTTATTAACCCGAGCACATGACAGTCCTGGGTTGGAGTACATACCCTGAGTTCAATCTCCCCAATATTCAAGAAATACATTCAACAAAACCAGTTGAAGCATTTCCAGTAACTTCCATATTAAATAAATATATAAATACATTTGAAGATAAACACATTACAACTCTTTTCTTACATTGGCCGGCTACTAAAGTATCTACATGCTCCTTGTTTTAATACCACCACAGAAATCACTATCAACTTTACAATAATGCTACGTCGATGAAATTGTTAAGATACTTGCCTTCTGTATTGCTTTAAGGTGCTGTTGGCACGACTGAACAATGGCACAAATAAATCTATTGCTCCTGTCTTGAAATTGCACAAAGAAAACTATGCCTCCAATCCAATCCTACTAGTGCAACATTAGCCTATGACTACAATGTAGTTAGCAAAGATGTTATTCCGTGCTCTGTTAGTTTTTGTTATTGACAAGATCTTACCATTCTATCTAATATTGGTGTTTGTTAATTGTGATGAAATCTTCCCATATAGATAGGAGATTGAGCCAATAATGAAATTTCTTCAGGAGACAGCGTATTCAAGTAATTTCTAGCAGCTCGTCCCCTGCATGGTAAAGTCAACTGAAGTTAACTGCTGAGAGATTTCCCAAGACAGTTTAATATTGATGAGGTTACATGTTAAGAGTAAATTCTAAAACTTCAAGAAATATTGTACATCATTGACCATATACCTCCGTCTTTTACTCTTGTTTGCACCTTCAGATAAATGAGAAGCTTCTGATCTCGAAATGTGGCTCAGAGAAGAAAGATATTCATAGAGTGCGTCACCTTTTATTGTCATATATGCTCGTGAAGGGACTATAGACTGGACTATTGACTTCCACTCACTGAAGACATACAACCACATAAATACTCAGAATGTTATGTGAAATCAGATGCATGAAAAAATAATTTATACAGGGTTAGTAACCATTTGCCTCTGATTCTAGAAATGTTTTTGAGAAAAGCATCCATTTAGTTTCTTTTTTGAAAAGAATGTGTATTTGACTAAATAAACAACCAACCATGAAACATCTTGGTTGCATACATGATGAGCAAGGTTTAACCGAGTAATTCACGAAATCTACAATTACAAACATGCTAAATTACTTTAAACTGTGCATGTACAAGTTGCCAATTATTAAATTGCATGCCACCTGAATTTACATAACCTATTATTCAAGCACTACAAGCAAAATCTCTGCCCCAGTAAAAGGAAGAAACAAAATGTCACATAGAAGGAAAACTTTGAACAGTCATCACATAGAAGTGCATCGGACTCATTAAGAATGAGCTCTAATCCAAAAGTGATCCATATCAACCATCCATGTCAGTCTACAGATGTTGTGGAAAGTGCAAGCATGATAAGAACAAAAAGGATGATCTGTGTACCTGTTTGGCAATATCCCATTCTCTGGCTGGCTCATCTCTGCACCTAGCCCAATATTTAAGGCCTTACTATTCAGCCCAAATGAGCTATTACCTTTCATCTTACTAGGGGTAGGCAACACTTCCCAGGCCAAATCCACCTTGCTGTCGTAGCCCATATTTAACCCTGCAGCAGCAATGTCTTTGGCATATAAGCAAAATCCATGTTGCAGAATTGTTGATGCCATCTGCGACTGCTCATTATACCAGCTGAACGCATCTGATTCCTCAGAAAAAACTATTGGCAATCCCAAGGAATCCTGCAAAAGACATACTGAGATGGACTAAATATGCAGAGGACTAAAAGTAAACAACTTAGAGCTCAAGTTAACACCCACCATTGAGTGGCACTTAATATGCAACAGTTCTGCTTCTGAAATTAGATTGCTCATTTCATAAGCAAGTTTTACAATTCCAGAAGAATATTTTTCTGCAGCAGCAAAATGTCTTAGATCCGCACAACGATCACGAAGTTTTCTCCATGATTCTTGTACTGTATAAATTGCTGCAGAGGACCTCCATTTCTCATGCTGCTTGAATTTCCTACTGAAATTGATGCAGCTACATTCATCCATCAGTTGGTGTTCACTTGTAATGGTTTCCATGAGTTCACTTTGAGAATCTTCCAACCCTTCTTTAGATAATAATGCAGTCACATCACAAGTATCTCCCAAGAAATCAGAATCTTTATGTAAATTGAGCAGAGATTCATCATAATTGTAAACTTCAACAGGCAACGTGTTTTGCCTGAACTCATTGCTTACTGAAGTTTCTTCTAAAATTTCAGCCTCTTGGCCCACTCGGTCACACACCCTACCAAGTAATAATTCTGTTCCATCATTAACTTCCGTCTCGGGAACAAATGATGATTCTGGCACAGATGATAAATCAACTGATAAGCATGTGTCTTTTACATTTAAGTCAATTGCAGTTTCTGAACGTCGGTAATTGTTTTCCACCAGCTTTTCTGCTTCAGAATAAAGTTGCAGCTCAGTTGATGGGCTCAATCGTTTTTGCATGCTTGGACAATGGGAGGGAAATCCACCATCCACTTCAATGAATAATTCATTGCTAGTATTCTTGTCAGGAGATGTTGCTACTCTGTCAACATCACCTTCAGAATCAGAAGACATCACCATTAGTTTTCTCCTACTGTTTCTCTGAGAGAATGGGAATGGGCTTCTTGAAAAATCCAAAAAATTGGATTCTGTATCAAAAAGAGGGATGAAGTCAATGCAATCATGGTCAGAGCAATTCTTGCTCAACATTGTTTTCTTCTTGGCTTCTAAACTGTCTGATTCATAAATTGGCTTCTTCAAATTGTTCTGCCTATCTTTGTCATCGTATTTTTCTTCAATGGCCCCATTGAATACAGAATTCTCATCCATCATGTTTAAGGCCGACGTGATCTCCTTCACAACTAGCTGAGACAACTGAGAAGGGAAATCCCAAGGGATCATCTTCGGCAATATTTGATACCCAGCTTCAAGATTAAATGGCATCAGACTGGACAGTTTTTGTGCTTCACTACCTGGGTAGAAAAAAAAAGGGATTTTTTTTTTAGGTCTCTCTTATATGCTCTGAGACAAGATGAGTTGAACAATCTATAAATGCATGCAAATTGTATGCTTCAGTGAAAGCCCTCTATAGGTATAATCTAAAACTTTATATTAAAATCACTGAAAAGAAGAATACATTTTTCACAAAGCTTGTAGATTTATAAACAAGAAAAGGTGGATTTTGGAAATTGCCATAAACACATTCCAGCCCCTGGAAAGTTCATAACTTCCCGATCAAATGAAATGATTGGCATGTGATCAGTCTTGTCTGCATGGCTGTATGCTGGTTTCTAGAACTTTCAACATTATACAAGTTTTCCATGTTACTATAATAGGAATGAGTTATTGAACTTCATTTCAGATCCATAAATGTAAACAAAATCAGCAATGGTAAAATGTAACAAGCTGTAGAGATTTGTAGAATATTATCTTTCCTAGTTTAGGTTTGTTTCCTATTTAGATTATTATCATGTTAGAATCATTCTTTGTGCATATATAGAATAAAATTGTATAGAGATAGTGTGAATCACAACAATAAACTACTTTCCTTCAAAAATCTTCACAAGCACTTATAGCACATGCAGGTGATGCAGGATTCACCTTTTCTGAAATTTTCACTCTGACACCAGAATTGCAGATGCATAAGTGTCTTCCTGATATCTCTCTGACAAAATTCAATTAATTGTTCTACTAGATTAGGTTGAATATTAGTATTCTCCAAAGAACAAACCTAGAGAGAGAGAAAAAAAAAAGAAAAATTAATCCAAAGCAATAGAAAATTACAATTATGAAAAAGCATAAAGAACTGAAAGCGCATACCAGACATAGATGCTGAAGAAGCTCCTCCTCTAATGGCATTTTAAAACACAACGTTATCCTGTCCATACTATTAGGAAGAATAGGTTTTTCACCTGGTAATCACCGAAGTGATAATTAGCAACAAGAATAAGATAAATATCAGGACACTAAATCTAAGAGGCAAATAAACAATTTTAAACAGATAATCATCTTACAATTGCTGGTCAGTATTACAGGCCCCTTTACATTGTTGGCAATTTGTTGTATTGCATTAATAAACCCATGGTCTTCAGAGAAAATAATATCCACATCCTCAAAGAGAATCAAGGGTTTGAGTTTCCCTTGACCACAGGCAAACTTGTCAGATGTTTCAGTAGCCTCACGAGAAATATCCTCATCTGATATGGGTATTACTTCAATAACTTCACCATGAGGCTCTTGCACCATTTTATCATTGGCAAGGACTGCATGGGACTTCATAACATCCATGCTCTGAAATTCTACAAGACTTTCCTGTGACCTGAAAAATATACTTTATGTGTCATAAGTCGATGATTATATTATAAATGCTTGTCTAGCTCATAATCATTATTGTTTACATAAACATGGAAAAGAAAACAACAGATACAAACATGCATTGCTGCTGAATAACTCATAGAAATTCAACAAACCATTGAAGGAATTGTGAGTCTAAAGTGGATTGTGACTGTGATGCTCCAAATCTTTCCTTCAAAGTGGCTCCATTTCGACACTCTGATGTATTAGCCTGCATAAGACAAAATGGTGATGCATTTAATTTTCCATGGGCTGTTCTGATAGTCATTGCATTCCAACTCTAAAATGAAAAGATAAGTGCTTAAACGTAAAAGCTATAAGATGGTATAGGATATTTTACTCTAAAATCAATTAAGTAGGTACCACAAAACACAAAATGGAAAAGGCAATTATAAAATATAGTTGAGAGAACAGTATTTTAAATTTGAGTAGCACCTCTACAACTCTGAACCCTTGTTCCTTTGCACAAGCATAAATAGCTGCAGATTTACCGCTCTGCATAGTATTTTAACTTTGATTATTAACCAAATACAAGCACGTATCAAATAAACAACAATTACATGAAAAACTAAGGCAACATAATAGCACATTAGTTTTTTAGCAGTTGGCACTGAAAAACAACTCCAATCATCTAACATCCGAAGAACAGCAGGCATCCTCTTAGTCGAAGCTTGATATCCTAAGACAAAATAGAACTAGCCTGACTGCCTCCAAATTGTCAAACATACAACAAAAGCAAAAAAACTTAACCTGACATGAAGCCAACTCAAAAAAATAAATAAATAAATAATCGTGTTATTAAAAGGAATAACTTTTTATATACAAGAAAAGTAAAAGAAACAAAGTAGATGTAAAGATCACATCGGGGCCTCACACACTACAAAACAAATTTTCAGTGCCTTCGAAATATTAAGTCTTGAGTCAAAACAGAGCCAACAGAGTTACAAGGTAACAAATTGTTATAATATGATAATCTAAATCATGATAGATCTTAGCTTGTAAATTCACAGAGAGAAACCAAGAAGTACACGCAAACGGAAAGATGAAAATAATTTCAGTACCCCAACTGGTCCAGTAATTAAGAGAACATTTGTAAGGCTGGCATCTTCACTAGAGTTTTCCAAATCAGAATCATGTTGAGAACAGTTATAATCAGGATCTTGCTTATCAAATTCTTCACTAACAACGGAAGCATTGCTGGTTTGACGGCCTCTTTGATGCCAATTATAGAGCCAATCATTCAAAAATTTCACTGAATCATTATTACCACATATCTGAAGGAAAATTTTGGGTGGCAGTATTTCAGAAAAAATCACGTGAGAAAACAATGGATAAGATGACATAGAGGCATTGATGCCAACATCTTACCTCCACAGCCTTTTGGGGCTTGTATTTGTCTGTCCACAACCTGTTGTCAGGTTGACTGGTACAACCAAGGTGAGGTGACATCCTACAGCAATATGAGAAAAAGCACCTCATTGTTGGGTATATTAGCTATATGAAACACAAGTGAAGGTAGTAAAAGATGGTGTAAGTTCCTGTGTGAGAAATAAAACAATTATCCCAATTACAAAGTTCGTAAATATGGCCTTTCATGACATTATGAATCTTTGTCATGGAATCAGGTTCAGCCTCAGGCATGCAAATATTATTTCTAGACTTCTGTTGTCTCAGCTTGAGAATAAGGGGAATGGTGCTTTAGGATTGAAATGATAGATTGGTTGCATGGACATATTACACATGAACTAGCATTAGGATGCAGTAAGCAATTTAAACGAACTTATGGAAAATAAATATACACAACTTGTGAAGAATTGACAAAGTACTTGAATGCTTAAATTTTGTTTTCTAAAAAACAATTGATTGCAACCATAAAAACCATCATAAATTAAAGTTGCTGTTCTTATATGCCGCAAGCTTATAAATTAAGGAGTGTCTAGCGTAAATTAGATAAATTAGGGCCCAATATAGTTTGCGCATCTTATAAATCTTTGGCCAAGCTAGCTGTGATGCTCGAGGTCTTGAATTGCATCTGTTTATGTTTTGAGTCTTAGTAAGGTATTCTAACCACCTTGCATCAATTAGCACTCACTACCATTCTTCTCAACTATGAAGGCTAAATTAATTCATCTCATTTATAGCTAGAAAAGGATTGGTATTATAGTTTTACCAAAAGGTTTATATGAGAAGGCTTCCATCTCCAATTTCTATTGACGTTCCTTTCAGCCATTCAAAACCAAATAAAATGAGTAAGAGGAGGAAACATTGTACACACATAACAAAGAGATGATGGACCTGAACCATCAAAGCAACAGCAACATGCACAAACATGCATTAATCCTAAAGCCCTAAGGGAAATCATGTGATAAATGGATTACATTATAGAGCAGTATGGATGTTAATTAAGGTCTACCAAAATGTAAGCAAACTAATGCATAAAACAAACATGGATAGGAAAATAAGGACATGTATGGTTGCAAATGAAGAAGTTCAATACAAATCCCACCTTTCTACCAGAACGCTACTCTGCTGCACACTGTCTGATTTTCTTACACGGCCAGAAAGAACATCGGCGTCATTGACCTGGTAGTACTGCCAAAAACACATTTACAATCTCAAAAGTCATGATGTGCAAATGCGGTTCTGGACAATGACAATCCAAATGATTCTTATAATAATTAGTAAACAATTTATTTAGCAATTATTGGAAAACAGTTCATATGGAAGTTGAAGTTGTAAGGAAAAAGAAAGAAATCATTAGGTCAAGCATTAAAATGCATACTATTTTAGCATACTCAACAAGATGGCATTCCACCTGCACGTCAGATGATGTGGCTGTTGCTGATGCTTGGTGCAAACGTTCTTGCTTGGAAAGATGTCCATGCAAAGACATACTATCGTGCAGAAGTAATGAATCAGAGGGATGCAATACACTTGAAACCTTATCAAAACATAATGACTTGACCATGCGTTCAAAAATTGATGAGGAGCCTTTGAGAGTACAGTTGCTATTGGCCAAAGATTTCTCAAAAAATTCCCAATAGCTCCAATCAAGAGTCACAGCTTCATCCTACATAGTAGGGGTCAAGTTCACTGTAGGTGAGTTAAAAAGTAAATATAACCATTGCATTAATGAAATTGATTAGGGAGTGAATTTGTGTAATCTATCACAAACGCATGCACAAAGCTACATTCATTGCTGGGAACACTTTGAAATTCTTAAAATCAAAAGAGTTTTCACCAATCCTAACAAAATATCAACAGAATCCTGCATAGCCTTAATTATAATATCCTCTTCACTCTCAATCTTTCCTTCTGGCAATCTCCAGACAACTAGCAGGGTTGGGTCAAAGTGCCCTAGCTCTGCACCAGCATATGTGTGTGGTGAATTCATGACCAATACCTGTTCCTTTTCGAATACATGAATAGGACCCATAGTGACGCTCTTAGGTTTTCTCTGGATAGTTTTCTCGACAGATCCCATACCCATTCTCTGAGACAAGAAAAAAGGGTGTATTTGCTTTCCAGCAAATATTCTTGAATTTTCCTGATGAAAAAGAATTAAAATAAAGATTAATGATTTTCAGACTACATATTTATGAATGTTGTCAAAACAAACTAACGACTCAATAATGAACTTTCATGTCATTGAAATTGCAAAAACATCAGAAGATGTTCACATGGACTGATTTCACCTATCAATGGCTACTAATCATGGAATGACTGGCACATGCATATCCGCATATCCATGTTTAACAAATGAAGAAATAAAAATAACCTCAATTCAAGGACGCACCATAGAAGGTTCTCTTTTTATTAAAATGAGAATACAAAAGCAAATTCACTAACCTCAGCAATCATTTTTGCCTCTAACCTAAGATTTGGAATTTGCGGCAATACATTCCCGTTTTCCATCAGATGAGCAGCACTTTTCCCGTTACTTGTTTTCGGTGTGGCTTTCTTTCTAGGCGTACCATTCACCTTTGATTTTTTAGGTGTGGCATTCTTTTCAGGTGTTACTTCCGCAGAAGAATTCGCTTTTGCCTGTTTCACAAAGCAGATAAGTAAAGCAGTCACTGTCAGCTATTTTCCATGGAGTAGGAAGACGAGAAGTGGAGAAAACACTGAATGGGCACTGTGAGGAAAACTGAGATTGACACCGTTTTCTATTTTTAAGTTCTCTCCCAAAATAAAGCAGAAATTAATCCAAAAAAAAAAAAAACTATTGATTCATTGCATGACATTGTCTACTATATCATGTATTCAGAACAAACCGAACAAATTGATATCGAGAATTCGAGATAAGTTTCTACATCACGACAACATGCCACTTGCATTGCAATTATTCTTGCTAATCAACCAAATCTCCATAATTTGAATAGCATTAGAGTATATCCAAAGTAATTTTACCCTTTTACGAGCTTTAGGAATTTTAGTTTGGGGAGTTTCTTTTCGCTTCCGCGTTCCTTTCTTCTTGCCTTGACTGCCACAGAACTCCTCGTCATCACCATCCTTACTGTCGCCATTGCAATCTTTATCGTCCTTTTGTTCATCTTTAGATTCTATAGCAGGGGATTTATGAGGTACAAGCGTGGACTGAACCAACCGTCGGCCAACTCTACCGCTCCCCCGCTGCTGGATCTCTGCATCAGCGCCCTCCACCATCACTGTCTCTTCTCCCTCAGAAGGTTTATCCATGAAATTACATAAATTAGGTGAGATTGGGATTGAGAATTCAGGGTTTTGACGAATTGGGGGTTTTGGAGTGAGAAAGATAGGGTGCAGAAGGAGCGTGATCAGGAAAGGAGAGAGAAGTGGAGGGAAGGGAATCTTGTTCCCGCCTAGAAAAGGGGCTGTTTGGTAGTTGGTTTATATTTTTCTTTTCTTTTTTTTTTTTAAAAAATAAGTTTATACCAAGCATTTATAAGTTTACTGTTATAAAAACTTGGGAGTTTTAGATGGAGTATGATTAGGTCGAAAAAGAGTTATAACTTGAATCTAATTGTATTTCATCTAGGCTTTGTTTGGAAAAAAAAAAAATAGGAATTGTCAATTCTCTTCCTATAGCTATTTCCATTTTTTTTTTTTTCTAGAAACGGTAAAATTTTAAAGAATCGAAAATGTTCTTACTAGAAATTGATAATCATGCTCTCATCTATTTTTTAAAAAAATAAAAGTAATTCTAGTTATTTTGAAATATTTGATACTTTAATTAAAGTAAGTGAAAATTTTATTTTCTTTAATTTTTTCTCTTAAATTAATTAGAGAGATTTAAAATATATAAGACCGGATGGAAAACAAGTGAATTAATTTTTAAAAATCTTAAAAAAAATCTATATAAATATATAAAAGTTGAGTATTAAAAGCTTATATGACATCATTTTAGAATATTAAAATGTTTATATAATAATATTAATCTATTGATTTGTTAATAATTTTTATATTTTAATAAATTATTTTTAATACTAATAATAGATAATTTAATTAATATAATTATTATTTTTATTTTCAAATAATTGATAAAATTAATAATATCGTTAATATTTTAAAAATATTTTATTTTATTTTTATAAATAATAAACAATGCCATTAATATTTTTTCTTTCATTTTTCTCTTTTTTAACTTTTTTATTTTTGTTAAATTTATGTAAATATTTATTTTAATATAAATGAAACCATAAAAAAAAATCATATCATACTTTAAAAAAAAAAAAATTCATTGCAAATAATACAAGACTATTTTCATGACATTTAATAAATTTGAGCTTGATCGATACGGTGATGACGATAAAATTACAAAATATATTTAGTTCTCGATAATCAATTAAGGTGTGATTAAATTAATGTGTATATTTTTTTTTTTTGCAAAGAAAGATGATAGTATTTGTCGATCTATTATAAATCAAGGCAAATTTTAATATTTTTTTATAATTTAATATTTATTAAATTTATTTTCATATTTTAAATTATTTATTCACAATGAATTAAATAATAATTTATATTATAAAAATTATTTTAGAAATTACTAAAATATTTTTAGAAAATAAAAAATTTAATATTAATTATAAATTTGATTTATATATATATATATATATATATATATATAAATTAACATATTACTCATTTTGTAAAAATCTATGAAAAAATATTAATTTTTTTAAATTAATAAATATAATATATTTGATATTTGAATTATTAAAAATGATTATTTATTATAATAAAATAGTATTTTTATTTTTAAAATATCATATAATATCTGCACCAAAAGCGTGGGGAGGACGATTAGTTTAGAAAATAAAAAAGAGGTTCCTGATTTCTAATTAACAATATTAGAAGGAAGAATAAATTACAGATATAAATATAGATTTGTAATTATAAAAAATAAATATTTTATCTCTCAAAAAATTTAAATTTGGGTTTGAGTTCAGCTCGATGAACTGATTCTTGGGCTTTTCCAAGCCCAACTCTATGTAATTCATAAAGAGCCCGTCCCCTTTTGAAGCGTTATACAGTTTGAGCCCAAAGTTCGAAAAATGAAAATTGCATGTGATAAAAAAAAAACAAAAGAAAAGCAAGGTCACGTGATAGGCGTAATTAAGTGTATTTATAATCGACCTCTTAACGACAAGTAATAAATGTTAATAACCACATACTAATCAATCAGTCAATTTTTCGGGGCCCAACCAATAACTGAAAATGTTGAGTTGGCCTTGACCACGCGCTCTAGCACGTTACTCATATTTTCAAAACTAAAACGGAGAGTCTACACTGCACGCGCCAAATGACCACGTTGGAGGAACCATGCTATGCCTAGAGTATCAAGTAAATACCAAAATTCTTTCCTCCATGCCTGAAAAGAAACGGAAAGGTGAGAGTTGTATGTGGGGTTCATCGGATGCCTCTCAACCTAAAAGGCAAAATGTCCAATTACTAAAACACCCTCAACTCAACAGTAATTCAAAATCTGGGAGGCGGAGTGGAACAAGTAAAATCTTTGTATTATATTTCAACTTCAAAACCCTACGGAGCCGCCAGTTAATGTTGTGAAAAGTTCATACGGTAAACTGAACCTGATCGGTGAATATACTGAATCAGTCAGAAAATAAATTTAAACCAAATTAATAATCTTAATCGAACCAATATTCATAAAAGTCTTCTAAAAAAAATATTAAATGATGTTTTATTTAGTTTTATTAATTTTGATTGAATGATAAGAAAATAAGTATGAAAAATTGAACTCTAAATACAACATAAATCGAACTAAATTAGTTAAACTGAAATCATTTTGATTCGATTTTTTATCTGGGCAGCCTTTTGCTTTGGCTGATGAGAGTACTTTATAAGAATTCTAAGCCAAAGAAAAACTCATTCACCTCAGTAAAAAAAGTAATAATGATAAAACATAAATCGGGGACCGGACGTCAATTTCAACAACAAACGTCAAACGAATGTCAAAACGTCGCCGTAGTGGCATGGCTAAAAACACTTTTTCAAAAGGAGAATTATGAATGCTGACAAGGATAAATTAGTCCAATGAAAAGTATTGTCTGAAACTCTAGGATCGAGAATCTGACTAGTGTCTGTTCACGATATTGTCTTCTCCTTCCTCATCTTCACTCTTCCAGAAAAATAAGCACTACTTTTCCCTTCTCTCTCCTTCTCTTCCTCGCTGGAGGCCATTACAGAAAGAAGAAATCCAAACTGTGGAATCCTGCAACCAAGCAAAAGTCTCTTCCCTCTCTACTCCTGGCATTGTCAATAACTCTCTGCTTTGTCTGTATGTTTATTCTGGGTTTTGTGAGTAGTAGCAAACCAAACCCTAATACCCTGAAAGGCATTCACATTTTCTTCCATTACCAAAGTTAAAAAGCTTTTTTCTTTTTTTTCCTTACCGAGTGATCAGTACGAATTCTTCTTCTCCCCTTTAACCCTGAAGATGCGAAGCTCACAACCCATTTTCCTACTTTTGATTTTCATCAATGTAGTGGCTTTTGTAACCTCCAAGTCCACAATCGAACCTTGCTCTAACAATGATTCTTGTAATGCTCTTCTTGGCTACACTCTTTATACAGACCTTAAAGTTTCTGAAGTAGCTTCTCTCTTTCAAATTGACCCTATAGCTCTCCTCACAGCCAACGCCATTGATATCTCTTACCCAGATATTGAAAACCATATCCTCCCTTCGCAATATTTTCTCAAGATCCCAATTACCTGTTCCTGCGTTGATGGAATCCGCAAATCTGTTTCTACCCACTACAAGACGCGGCCTTCAGATACTTTGGCTTCTATTGCAGACTCGATTTATTCGGGTTTGGTATCCGCGGACCAGATAAAGGAAGCAAATTCGATACAGGATCCTTCAGTACTGGACGTGGGACAGAGCCTTGTGGTGCCTTTGCCGTGTACTTGTTTTAACGGGACCGATAATTCGTTACCGGCTATTTATTTGTCCTATGTGGTGCTGGAGATTGATACTTTGATTGGGATTGCTTCTAGGTATTCCACTACTATTACTGATTTGATGAATGTGAATGCTATGGGGAATCCAGCTGTTAAGGCCGGTGATATACTTGCTGTGCCATTGCCAGGTAATTCGTGTTTAATTTGAAGAATTCTCTCCATTTCACTTGCTACTATGTTTATTTTAATTAGTTAATGTTAGCTTCTATTTAGTTATATTATATATTTCTGCAATGAATAGATGGAAAGTTTGTTGCTGGTTTTAGCTTGTTTTAGGATATGCTTGGCCCTTGTTGTTTGTAGGAATTGAGCATATCTACAGCAGTTAGTACATTTATGCCATTCACTGTCAATCCAATTGATTTCAATTTTTTCGAGAAATTTAATCATTGTCAATATTATATTGCCTGTCTGAAATAATTTTATGGGAAGGATGAAGATCAGCTCTTACATTATGCATTCCGTTGCAGCCTGTGCTTCTAAGTTTCCCAGATATGCATTCGATTATGGCCTGATTGTGCCAAATGGGAGTTATGCTATTACTGCAAGTCACTGTGTGCAATGCAGCTGTGGACCAGGAAATCTTGAGTAACTGAAAATCTCTGCTTGACTTTTGTTTTTTGTTTATTGAAAATAAAGCGACTTCTTTTCTGCATATATGGTAATTTATTAATCTGCTTTGTGGTTTGTTTTGTGTAGTTTGTACTGCATGCCTGCTTCCTTGGCGGTTTCTTGTTCCAGCATGCAGTGTAAAAATAGCAATCTCATGCTTGGGAATGTCACGTGGGCACGGAGTAGTGCTGGGTGCAACGTAACTTCTTGTAGTTATGGTGGATATGTCAACGGCAGCATTGTGACAACGTAGGCTACATGTTCCTACTTGTGTTGTTTGTTCAGTAGTTTATTTTATATCTAACTTATCATATCTGAAACTTTTCATTTCTGTTTTTCCCCTTATAGGTTGTCCACATCACTTCAACCTCGATGTCCAGGTAAAAGTTTGATGGTTATTATCTATTTTTATGAGCATATAAGATACAAATGGAATTGATGTCTGAGGTGTTTGAGTCTTCAAGAATCTGCTTGGGTGTTATTTTTGTGATAAAATGCTATACCATATATGTTTTGCAAGGGTCTAAGAATTTATTTTTTTGTTCTGGCGTTTAAAACAATATATTGGTTTTGGTAGAGTATAAATATTTATCAGGATTTAACAGTAATTTGTGTATAAGGCCTAATTATATTTTGGATAGAAATCAAACTCCCTACTCATCTACGCAACATTTATGCAATAGACAAAACAATATCTCATTCAATTACAACTATTTATTATTTTTTTACTGACTTAAGCATCAGTGTGATTGCAGGCTTAAGGCCTTTTTTTTCTCTCTTTTTCGTCCATGTCTTGCAGATTTCTACATGGATGCTATGAATGGAGATTTTTTAAATCCATCAGTTTTAATGATTAATTAAGTGCACCGTCTTATGAGACTACTAATTGATCCTCATATATAGGAACCATATTGTTAGTGCTTTTTTTAATGAATAGAATCTTTGAAAGTTGAAGATGATTTCTCTTCATTGTCTTGTTACTTGCTCAACCGTTAACATGAAAGAGTTTCTTGAGGAAGTTAGAGTTGAACAATTTTATTATTATTTATTGTTATAATATCAACTAAAATTTATCAACTAAGATTGCTCCCATGTGCAACTGCTAAATGGTTTGGTTCATTGTGCTAAACAAAATAATGCAGGGCCACAGGAATTTCCTCCCCTTCTAGCCCCGCCTACTACAGTGAATAAGGGTTCAATATTTAGTCCAGCTCCTGCTCCTGCTCCCCTATCATCTGGTTCTGGTACAACAGTGCCCAAGACTACAGTAGTACCAACAACTGGACTCCCTGGATTACCCCCTGTAGGCGGTCCAATGGGAGGCGCATCGGCTGCTTGCTCCACGGTGAATCCATTAGCTACTTCACTAATTGCAGTTGTGCTATACTCGTTTGCCGACTTAATGATGTCATTGTCATTGTAATTTTCCCATGAATTGCTAGTATAGGTGGTGAGATTTTGGTTGGCTTGTTCATTTATGTTGACAGGTCACTTATCTTTGTATGTAACCTTGATTTATTTCACTATGAACTGATTTTTGGATGCGGAATCATAGTCTATCATTGTGCTATGATGTGCCTAGCTAATATTTTGTTTGTGCTTGCGTGCTGTGTTATGTACTGCTTTGAGGTATGGGCAGTTGCAAATTTGGTGATTCATTCTTGTCTTTAGTATTATTAGTATTATTCATACACGGCTTCTCCATTTTATTGACAGCCTTACTCTGTGTTCAGATGGGGGGTTATTGGAATATTCAAAGGCGAAACTTTTAGGTGCCTTTGATTGCAGATTTAATGAACTGATTCTGGTTCTTTTGGTAGTCGGAATTTTTTGTCTTATTTCTCTAAATATACCTTAAAGATTCCTTGACAATTTCAAAATATAATGAACGGTTAATATGTTAGAATTAATTATCTTAAACATGGCCGAAATAAGTCTAAATCATCCATACTAAAGTAAGTGTTATATAGTGTCAGTCTAAATTCAAGTATTTTACAATTCAACGTGTAAAAAAGGACTTTGACCCTAATTTAAACAATAAACCGTAACTTTTTAAAAGCTACTATTACGAACTGATACAAAGTTAAATTCTTGCATAAGTTCTATAACTGGGCCAATTATATAAGTGGGTTTGGGCATGGAATAAGGAGGCCCAACTAAACTAAGTATAAATAAAAAAAAAAAAAATCAGATCATGGTTAAATTTCACACGTGTCCCTCCACAAAACTTTATCGTTCGTCGTATTTCGAAAGAATACGAACGAACCAATCGCTTGTTGCGTCAAACGAGTGAACTACTCAGGTTTCCAACTTCACTCCTTCCCTCTCTCCATTGATCCTGTTTCGGCCACTGGGTTCGGCTTAAGGTTGCCTATCACGATTCTTTTTCAGGTCATTTTTCATTTAGAATCATATTAACGTGCAGTGGAGTAGAATTTGCAACTCGCCTATTCAACTGTGATTGGTTCTTGTTCACATCATTACATTGATGCCTGCTGTATCCGCAAGTTGTAATTATTGGCTTGGCAAGCTACGTAGCTAACTACATATTAGGGCTTTGTGGATTAGTACCGAAGTTACAATTTTTATTTGCCTAGTTGTGTTTGGTGAATTGAGTGTTCGAGGTTTGTGATTTTTAGCTTCTGGGTAGTTGGGATATGTTGATACAAGTGTTAATCTATAGGAATTGCTTTAAGCGTTTCTGCTGTTTTTTCTTTTGGTCTTTTTTTGTATGTTATTACTATTTGAGTTTACAAATTGATATATATCCCCTGTAAATTTGGTTTTGGGTCTGCAGCCGAATCTTATATGACCCTTCGGTATGATAGAACTGATGAGGTGAAGAAACATCGTGCTGTTGTTCAATATTCTGGTAGTGAATTGAAAACTGAAAATAATAGAGTTTACTTATGGTATCAACATTACATTTTTTTTTTGTAATGGGGATTGGGGAAAGGGGAAATTCACAAGAAAACTTTAAGAATAAGATTTTGAAGGAATCGCTTTTGAATGGCAAATGATAACTTCTATTAAACGGCAACTAAAAACTATCTGAGGAAGTACCATTTTTTCGGTTTTGTTTTTTGTTCTTTTGCTTTTCAGTCTGTTAAGGTGAGAAAATCTAGGTTGTCATGTTTAAAAGAATATGACTTGGCGTTAAATTATTGAATTAGTCTATATCTAATGTGGTACACATATAAGGATTTGCTTTAACTTTGTTTGAGGAACATTTCTTTAGGTCTGCCAACCTCTATAACATTTGGGTTAAAGTTTATCTTAACTCTATCCGTTATGTCCATTGTTTCCTAGGACAATATAGTCTTCATCAGCTTTTACTTTCCTTTTTAATCAGATTTTAGTCTCAAAATTTATTTTCTTTTTTTTTTTTTCTTCTCCTTTTTCATCGGTGAGGAATATATTGCTAAGGCAATGGTGGGAGGACCAATTCTCTCTGCTTTTAGATTACTTCTCAGGAGTTTATGGATTTCATCGATAGAAGAAGGATCAGTGATGGTCTCTTGAAAAGAGTGGCTTGGGTTGAAATCTGGTTGGAGAGTTTTTCCCTAGAAGAATCCATTATCATGAAGCTCAACTTTTCTTTTATTCTTGTTCTATTTGTGTCTTGGTTGAAAAATTATTCCTTTTTAGTCCTTGGCTGCTCTTTTAGCTGGAAACATTGTACTTGAGTGCAAAGCGATTTTTTATTTTTTTTTAGATACTGGTTTTGATTTAAGGTTTCATTTTTTTATTTGATTTCTTTTTAGTTCATTTTGCAAAGGGAGAAAGTAAAGCGAAGAAGAAAGAGGAGTGAAGTGATTTCTCGTTCTCTTTCCCTCCGGATTTCTGAAACAGACACTTCCAAAACAAATTGGCAACTAAAAAGAAAGGGAAAAGAATCTTCTGATGGCTTCAGTTCCTTCAAAACTCTATTCTGGTTACTCTCTTTCTCTCTATATTTGTGTGTTTCTGTATTATGCTTTGACTAATTTGTTTGATTTGATTTGTTGTTAAATTGCGCAGATGATGTTAGTCTTGTTATGGTGTTATTGGACACTAACCCGTTCTTCTGGACCACTTCTTCTCTCCTGTTTTCCCAATTTCTCTCTCACGTAATCTCTCCCTCTTCCTCTCTCTCACACTAACCCTAAAACTCTGTTCTAAATATAAATCAACAAACAAGTGGATTTGGTTGCAGGTGCTTGCATTTTTGAACTCCATTTTGCTGCTTAATCAACTGAACCAAGTAGTGGTGATTGCCACTGGGTATAATTCTTGCAACTATGTTTATGATTCGTCTTTGGCAGCGAATCAGAGCTCAGAGGATGGGAGAATGCCTGCTTTATACTCCAATTTGTTGCAGGCATTGGAGGAGTTTATGATCAAAGATGAAAAGTTGGGGAAGGAGGAGTCTCAAGGAAAGATTGCTTCTTCGTTGCTCTCTGGGTCATTATCCATGGCCCTTTGTTGTATCCCTTATGGATATTAGTTCTATGCTTGTTTTTCTATAGCTTTTCATGTTATTATTGGTCATACGGAGGCTTTATTATGATTTATGTGTTTGATTGTTTGAAACAAAAGTCAGTTTTGAAGAAAATTGGAATTTTTTAGGGTAAAGTGACTTGGACTTGATTGAGTTGTCTGCTTTTTTTTCCCTTCTATGTGATGATAGCTGCTGACTCCCAACTAACTGATTTATTGTAAATTTTGTAAGAAAACTATTGGGATCTTTATAAGATTGTTTAATTTGACTTGGAGAATAGATATACAGCGGGTTTTTCGTTCAGGACCACTCAATCCTCAGCCTCGAGTGAGTATTTGCATATTTATTCAATTATGAATTTGTATTTGTTTGCACAATAGTCCAAATTGAACCTAAATTACATAGCTGAATAGAACTGAGCTGAAATTTGATTAACACTCATGGATTAATTGCACTTTTGATGGATTGCAAACATGACTATGAATTAGTAATGGAAGCAGTTATTGAAGACAATAGGATGAAGAGATAATGCTATATTGTAAAACTTTTAGCATATGCATTTAAAACTTGTTATTTTTCTCACTGCAGTACTAACATACAAAAGCAGATTTTGTGTTTGCAGGGATCTCTAGACGGGCCTGAACAGTATGTTTATGATCATTTTGCTTTATATATTTCTCCCTCTCAAGCTTTGACTTTTTCTGTGTGTGGGGTTGGGGATTATGATGTTCCAGATATGTTGCAGTAATGAATGCAATATTCTCTGCTCAACGCTCGATGGTACAATTATGCATTCAACTTTTTCTTCTTGTCATATATTTTGATTGTCCGATTCTATATGCTGCAATTTTGATCAAAAGCTTATTGGTTCTCACTCTCAAGTTTTATTTTTTACATTATGCATTTAATTAAGATTGCAGTTGGCTTTTGTGAGTTTATATCAATACTGCTGATTTGGCTCATGACCTTTTTGGGTTTAAGATGTATAAATTTTGTTGATTTGGCCATACTGCAGGTCCCTATAGACTCTTGTTACGTTGGTTCTCACAATTCAGCCTTCCTACAGCAGGTAGGCTCTTTTTTGTAGATGAGTGTTCTTTGCAAAACATACAGAGTCTATCTGCTTTTCTGATTACTCGTAGTGCATATCTAGCAGGCTTCTTATATTACTGGAGGTGTATATGTTAAACCTCAACATTTGGATGGGCTGTTCCAGTATTTGGTGGTAAGTTTTCCGTTGGCAGCAAGACAGAATTTTTTTATGAATAATCTTCCACTTGTATTGCAGTTAAATTGAAATTATTCAGTTCTGGTATTGTGTCTCCATTCTTGTGCATATATGAATATGTTCCGTTTAAAAGAAATTCCATCAATTTGGATCTATAGCCTTTTCTTTTCCCATTTTTTGACACCTTGATATTGATATAATGTTCTTGTTACATGCAGACTGTATTTGCAACTGACTTGCATTCTCGCAGCTTCTTACAACTTCCCAGGCCTGCTGGTGTTGATTTTCGTGCATCGTGAGTTGGAAATATTCTAAATTGTCTTGACGTTGATTTTTCATATGGCTGCTTGACTCATGCTTGGCATCCAAGCTTCTGCAGCTTTCTTTTCTATAGTTGATTAGTACAAATTAGATGTCATGCCAATGTTTAACCTACGACAGTCACTAAAGAATGTTATTTAATGACTTGATCTTATCATATTTCACTTTATCTTCTCCTAATTTGTATCCAGTATTTTATTTCATCCCGAATCCAAGTGTTAAGTGCACAATTGAGCACTGGCTTGGAAAGGCCATTACATAGGTATGGTCGCATCAGGATGGGGTTATTACTTGCTACATTTTCAGTAGTTCAAAATTTTGGGAATTCTATGTAACCTTTTCAGGGGTTATTACTTCCAATCCAGATAACTAGGTTTTCATGATAACATAGGAGTTCTAATGAATGTTTTGGAATATGATATTATAAAATTGCAGCTGTAGTTCTGAGCAGAAATGTGAGTTTGTTACTATTGTCCATGTTATACATTATCTGGTTGCTATCCAGGTATGCTAGCTTTTTACGATACCATAAGAGTGCTAGCTCTTAAATAGATTTGTATATTATAAATTCTGGCTGTAATTCTTAGCAAAAAAGGTGAGTTCATTATCACTGACTAATTTAAGTGCACTATCTGGTTGCACTCATATGTGATTGATTAGCCTGTCTAGGAAAGCTCTTTGCATGTGTCCATTTGTTGATGGAAGGTTTTACTTGTCATGTTTCAGTTTGGCTTTAATATTTCTCTAAAATCATTTGAATTTGTGATTTTCTCACCAATTTTGTGTTTTGCAGGTGTTTTTGCCATAAAACTACAATTGATATGGGGTACATATGTTCTGTGTGTTTGTCCATATTCTGTATGCAGCATAAAAAATGTTCAACCTGCGGGTGGGTAGATATTTCCTTTCCAAAATTATCTGACAAATGACATTCACATTCTATAAGTGCTTGTTTATGATTTCCGTTTTTATAAGAAAAAAAAGTAAATTTGAACTAAAATCTTATTCAATTCTTGGAATTTCAAATTCCCTATCCAATTGCAACTTAATATTCAAAAAAAGAATATTGCTTTTTTACCCTTGGTTTCATCATATTTATATGTTACTAATGTACTTTAATGTTTTATCAAAGGGTGGAAACTGAATTCCGTCGCTACAGAAGCAACTTTTTCATTTTTAAATTGCTCTAGGTAGTGATTGGGGTTCAACAAATTTTTTCTCATGCTTAGAGTTTATTGTGCATTCATTAAGTCCCCTCTATATATTTTTGCGAGTTTGGGTTGGACTGACGGGGCACAGCAATGAAGGGATTAAATTATATAAATGCTTCTCTAGTTCTTCTTTTATCTTCTGATTTGTTGAGATTTGGAGTGTGATGCAGCTCAGTGTTTGGTCAATCTCAATCAGATAATTCCTCAGCATCAGATCGCAAGAGAAAGGCTCCAGAAACATGATCTAGCTCTTCTAGATGCATATTGTTGGGTAGGTGTCTTTTAGTTTGATGTCATTTTGCAATTACATGGCTTCATATTGCAATAACTAAGCATGTATATTCGTTGTCACGAATCTTCTGGGACTGGTCAATCTGTTTTCGAGAATATTCCTAGTTATTACATCACAGATTTGTTAAATTCTAACACTAGCGATAATATGAAATCTCAAGTGCTGCATTTTGCTGAAAGACACAAATTAGTAGACTGATTTTGCTTCTCGTTAAGCTGAAGAAGATGAGATTTTGATTATCGAGTAATTACCCTTTCTTGACCTCTGTGATTTTCTTGTTTTTCAGGAATGGTGTTGCTCGCAGGAAGCATGGTTAGAGATTGGAAGAAATGAGTTTTGTGGAGTTGTTCAATATGAGCACAGCTCCAATTTTTGGTGATATTTGGATCGACATGAGGGCTTCCTTGCTCCTCTTCAAGATTTTCCTTTGTACTTTTTTCCAAATAAACAACCAAAGGAAATAGAGAAGCTAGAGATGTTTTATTTTATTTTGTTTTTTATGAAAAAAAAAAAAAAAAGGGACTATAAGTGTGTTCGTCGTTTTCCTCCCCGTCGGCTTGAGCCACCAGTTAACTGTTAATGTCCCGATTTTAAGACACTCTATGGAGTGCACCGGTGTTGATGTCCCGATTTTAAGACGCTATAGAGTTCACCGACTCTCCGAGCGTTGGTGAGAGATGATGATCTTTTCTTGCAGAATCATGGTGTTAGTGATCCTCAACTCAATTTGCTAGAGATGTTTTATTTGCAGTTTGTTCAGCGCACATTTTAATTTGTACTCCTAAAAATCAGAAGCAATTTATTAATTTGACCAAACATCGGCAACTATATATTAACGCCATATATTTTTTTATAAGTTATTCGAGAACAAACTCTAGCTAACAATGGAACTGCACCACAAGTTAATTGTCATCTGAATAAAGTTCTATAAGTGAATATAAATAAATGAAACGAAAGGAAGGAGAAAAACTTACAGTTTTTTAATAAATCAGTACACGCTACATAAACAAACCAATTCAATTATTCATTGGAAGCTTGTCATATTTACATTGATAGAAACTGTCAATAGGAATTGTAGAAATAAAATGGTTTTGATTTGCACACAGGATGAAACACCAGAAAGGCCCACAGATTTCACAACGTTAAATTACAAATTTACAATTCATTTTGTTTGTTACAGTGACATGGCCTTCTTCAAAGTGCCTTTAGAACGACTTTGCTGGTTTTGTGAACACCATTTGCAGCAAGTTTCAGAATAGATCGAGTCCGATACAGCCTGTGGAAAAACATGTGTTATGACACCAAGCCGACACTATTTTTAACTCATTAAGGTAATAAAGGAAGCCAGCCAAAATGCTTCCAGCCTTAACTTGGTACTAAACAGATGAAAATCAAGTGCTACAAAACAGTATTTTAAGGTTAAATTTTCACCATAGAAGCTCAAAATTAGCCAAAAATTCACCTAAATAAAATCTCAATTTACAACGTAGTATAGCATTTTATAAAGAGGGATAACTATTAATTGGTTTACCCAAAGCCAACACATTTCGCTTTATGAATGAAAACAAAAATTAAAGGCAGAAGAAGATGAAGCAGAAGAAAGGCATTCCTAAAATTCAAGCTAAACACTAGTGTACTATATACTAACCCCCACAGGGCAAGTCCCCAGGTAGCCAGAGAGTAAAATAGCTGTCCTGCATGCCAAATATTTAACATCTTCTCCCATTTGCTCACATCTTCCAATGCTTTTTCCAGGGCTGCAAATTGGCAATGCCATGAAAAATGATAAACTTGTCATCAATGGGGGCCTCTAATGCTGGTTCACCACAATTTCAATAAAAGAGAACGAAATCCATGCATTGCATGAATATTCAAAGAATATCGAACACTGTACTCAAAATAGGAATAGAGTTTGCTCGATTATACACCTCCATGTATTTTACATAAGCGTCAAGGGTTCAACACCCAAACCGTACTCAAGAATATATGATTCGAGTGATATCAGAAAACTGGAGGAATGAATTTTCAATATAGACAAAGTTAAATTTATTTACTCTTGCTATATCTCATCAAAGCACGAATATCAAAGTGGACACTGTTATGCAAGAGTGTGTGTGTGTGTGTGTGTGTGTGTATATAACCACCCCAAAGAAGGGGAGAAAATGATTTTTGATGAATAAATAAGTTCAGCTAGGCTCCTCAATTGACAAAAAAAAAAAAAAAGGAAAATTCAAGTAGCCAGATCAATGAAACATTGAAAATTTTGTAATCCCTTACGATTAGTTATGCAAACAGTTGTGACAAAAAAGTTGTAGGACTGTATTAGGTCTTAGGATTTTGAACAGAAAGGACAAGATCATCAAATTCAACAATAAACTTACACTTCTGCAGCTCCTCTGGAGTCATTTTCTGCATATGCAAGGCAACAGCTCATATGAGAAGCAGCATACCAATTAAACCATTATGTATAATATATCTTACTAATCCATACCTGAGCCTTAGGATTTGATAGAATGCATTTAGCCATAAAATTGGCAACTGCATCCACCACATGTTCCTCAGTAACAACTACATAGTTTTCATTGTCAATTCCACTCCGTTCTTCAATATTATTGGGAGTCATTTCCTCTGTGACCCAAACCCACCAACTAGGTTCCTCATTAGAAACATTAATTAGCATTTCAGCAGAATGCATATCATCTCCTGATCACGGAAGCAAAATTAAGTGAGGCAGGGAAAACATCAGCAGCATAGAAGAGTAAAATAACACACATGAAAAGGCCTGCAATATTTTTATGAATAATTAAAAAAAAAAACACCTGTAGCCTCCTTGAAAGGGAATTCAATGCCACTTATGTTGGCCGAAGCCAGTTGAAGGGATTTAATTCGAGCCAAGAAGTCTTCAGAATCCACAGTAGCAACTAGGCGGGCATGTAGCTGCAATTACACAACAAAAAACTTGAAATTCAATATTTTATCATGATAAATTTGTGGTTCAACATAAAAGAGCAGCTCACAGGAGATATTAGGTAAATTATTCTTTGTGGATACAGCTTAGTCCCATTTTCACTAGTGGGGTTCGCAAAGTGCCATTTTAAGCCACTATTCTTATTCCCATTATTCTTTTATGGCACAAAAGTGGTGCAAGTGAACCTGAACATGAAACTTCCTTAATTTTAAGCCATTGCACAAGAATACCAGTAAAATTATCAGTGCCACACAATTACCACGAACTATTTCATAAATTTCCTCAGCAGCATTTCTAAAACAAGAAAAGTTTTTTTCTGTAATAGAAAGAAATATATAACAAACTAAAAACTTAACGACAACACATCAGTAAGCATCAGCTAACAACTAACTCAGAATTTAATTCTACCCAAGGGTACTGCAACTACAAATGACATAAAGCCATGATTTTTTCGATCCATTTTCCTCACTAAAATCTAATTTGAGTACCAATTCTGGTTTTTTGCGCAAAAAAAGAAATTTCCGACAAAAATTGAACCCCATTACATGAAAAAAGTCCTAAATGGTTCCAGGAAGGAGAAATGAAAAATTTAATGCAGCAGTCACTCTTTCGGTTATAAGACTTTGTAACTACCAATCAGAACCAGAAAATACAGCAAGCAAAACGAAAATTACATATATATTTAGAGATTTATGCACATGATATGACGTACATCAGGAGGGCAATCGTTTAACAAGCAAGGAGATTCAGATAAATTTCGGAGAAGTTTCAAATTTTGCTCGAGCTGCAATTTTAGACGACGATTCTCGGATCTCAAGGACTCCAATTCTTCGTCTATTGACGCATGTGTGGTATTATCGTGATTTTCGTGGCTTTGATTATGGTGATGATTATGGGTAAATTCCATGGCCTTCCAAGCGACGTCCGCTACCTCGATAACCGTCTTCGCCGCCTCTATTGCGCGGTGGCCTCCCATCGGTCCGATTTCTGAGTTCCTTTGCAAACCCTAAGCGAAGATCGCTTTGAATAATTGATTGGCGTGACAAAGCGACTTTGATCAATGCATAATAGAGAGAACCGGACAAGACAATCTCTACTGACGACAAGTAGTTCGTTACATGAATAACTGTCGTCCGATAGTGTGACGAAGGTGTTGAAGTTGTCGTCGCTTGAAATCACCTCATAACCTGTTCCTCTTTTAGAATAACGGTCGTGTCACGCGTGTGACCAAGTGTTAGATCTGTTGTCGAACGACTGCGTTTATGAGTTAACCACGCGTCATAGCAAATCCTCGAGCCTTGTCGTTTAACTGCATTACGACGTGTTAAAGCCATTGAGAATTTGGAACCCTTAATACTAACCGTTATATTAAGTGTTTACGTATCCGTTAAGTGTTCACTAAAAATATATGTTTAATAAAAAACAAACATTAATTAATTATTCAACTCTGCTCAATTGGGCTGGGTTACGGCTTAATTTAAAAGCACTTAAAAAGAAGACCCAGTAAATAGCTGGGTTGCCTGACAGCTGGGATGAAATTAGACGTGAGTCTACTTCATCGTTTGGTTTTTCATTAGTAGGCCCCAAATAGAAATTCACAAGGATTGCCAAGTGGATTGCACTAGCTAATATCAGGAAATGACAAATCTACCCCGCATCTTTTAAAAATGACGCAGAAATATTTTCATTTTCCAAATAAATTAAAATGAAAAATATTTTTCAAGGTATATATAAATTACTAAAATATTTTAATATTCGATTTATATATAAATTATTAAAATCTTTTAATATTCGATTAAGTATATACTTCCACTGATATTATTATTAAATTTATAATTTCTTCAAGACTTATTTTATAGAATATAATATAATAGTTCTCACTACAAAATGTGATAATTATCGCAAATTACTTGTGTTTTTTAAGGATGATGACAGAATATTTATTGTTTAAATTTATTAGTGTTAAAAAAAATACTCTATTCGTCCTTGATGAAAAATAAAAAAAATTAAAATTTTCAAATCATAAAAAAACATTGATAAATTTGGTTAACTTATTTTAAAAAAAAAATTATAGAGATAATTATTGAATTTGATATACATAAAGAAAAAAATTTAAAATATTATTAATTATTCTTTGATATTTTTTTAAAATGACTTGTATTTGTATAAAAAAAAAAACTTTAAATGACTCACATGTGTGGACCAAGGAGTAAAAAAAATAAGTCAATGATTAATATGAATGTGTTCGAACAACGATTTTTCTGAATAGTTTTAGTATTTAGTGTTCGATAATATAATATTTAAATTAGCTTTTAAAAAATAATATAATATTTTATTAAAAATTAACTCATATAATATATAATTTTTAACATTTTTATGAAAAATTATAACTATTTAAATAATTAAATGTTATTAAAAATAATTAATATTTATAAAAATAATTAATTTTATCGAATAAACCCTCTATGTCACATGAATGTCCAAATATAAAAGACAAAGTGTATTCTCCCTAATCACAAACTAAGTTAACAACACACAACTCAGACAATAAAAATTAAAATTTGAACTCTTAATAAATCTAATATATGTGACCTTATAAATACACATTTAATAATTCATTGATAATCATTATTACCAATAATTGGGACAAGGCTGGTTACCATTTACCAATTATTGCTTTTATAACCAAATCACAAAATTTAAATTATTGGAAAATATATCTATCTATCATTACAAATATATAATTTATAAAGCATAATGTTTATGTGATAATATGTTAAAATATAAAATAATGATGTGACAGTTTTTATTTTTTAATATAATTCATCATTTTATATTTAATAAAATTTAATTTTATATTAAATAATAGATTTAAAAACTAATAAACCTAATGAGCGTTTCAGTATAATTAATACTTTTGTTTACATTTTATAAATATTAAGTTTTTTTTATTAAATAGTTGAGTTATAATAGAGTCATATATAGTTAATGAAAATTAATTAAATAAGGGTAATAAAGAATTAAAATATTAATTTTAAAGCACTAAAATTTATTTCATTAAAATTAATTTGAAAATATGAAAATTTAAAAGAGAAAAAAATGAATAATTAACTAAATGCATCAATTGAATTATAATAATTTATTTACAATAATTAATTATGCTAATTAATATTTCAGAATTTAAAAAATAGCATATAACTTTACCTTACATCATTTAATTAAAAATACATCAACAGATTATTTAAATTAAAGTAATGTAAATATAAATTAAAATATTCTTTTAAAAAATTAGATTTAATTTAATTAAAATAATATAAAATTATATAATTGATGCATCGCGGACGTACATAATTATTATTTTTAATTTTCTCAGAGCCAAACACATCCTACGTTCCAAAAACTTTTCCTCTATCACTTAACCCCTTCTCCACTTCCAGTGTAAGTCGTTTACCTCGCGAGAAAATAAATTGGAAAAAGAAAAAAAAAAGGTGCAGAAAAACGGAAAGAAAACAAAACAAAACTCCGTTCCATTTTCCTACTCTGAGTAGCGCAGAGAATGGCCGAGGAGGCTCAAGATTGTGAAACGACGGTGAAAAACGAAACGCCGGTTGGTTCGCCGGATATCGAGTCACAGATTGAGGAAGCTATGCGCTCCCGAGTCAACCACTTCAAAGAACAAGCCGAGTTCTCTCTCTTTCTCTCTCTTTCTTATTAAATTTGGTTTTGATTGTCTGTGTGCAATTTTAGTTCACAATTAATACGTTCCTTCAATTGTATGTGAGTTTGTTTATTGCGTTTTGATTTCTCATATTTGCACACACTGTAGTCAGTAATTAGTAGGAATGGTAATGATGGTCATTTAAATTTTTGGAGTATTTGGAAATTGCAGTTCTTTGACATTTGAGGGAGTCAGGAGACTGTTAGAGAATGACTTGGGATTGCAGAAATTTGCGTTGGATGTGCATAAGAGATTTGTCAAGCAATGTCTGCTCAAGGTACCTTTTTTTTTTCGCCTTATTAAACAGTAATTGACTTAAGCTAAAGGTGTAAAGTACTTTCTGTCTATCTATGTTTAAGCTTCTCATTTGATTCAGCTGTTGTAAAAAGAAGTTTCGATTTGGATTTAACTAACAAATTAAACAACTGTTAGTAGGCAAAGGTGAAGCTGCAAATTTACTGATTAAATTGACTGTATCTTTGTGAGGTAGGAAAACACAACTGACTTACCCTATAATTTTCCATTAGGTGCTAAAGTTGTATTGAGTGGCATTGCAAATTTGCTTTTTGGTTGAATTAATTGGGGTAAAAAGATAAAAACTTGTTCATGGTTCTGGCGGGATGAAACTAGAAATTGTCTGTGGGATTTGAATTTGAAATCTCCAATTAATTTACCTGGGTGATTCGTAGGATAATGAACTGCAATTTTCAGGCAAGAGTAGTATTAACAGAATCTTACGAGTTACGATTCATAATACGAATCTTAGCAGTTTAATTTTCAAGCTAAACAGTTTGAATCTTATGAGTGAATCAGTATTAATCCTGAATCTTACCATTCATATGATTCGAATCTTACATTCGAGTCTATTCTCATGTCCAACAATTCTCTTACCCAACAGAACCAGTAGAAAACAGAATCTTACGACTTACGATTCATGTTACGAATCTTATAATTCAATTCAATTTTCAAGCTAAACAGTTTGAATCTTATGAGTGAATCGGTATTTATCCTGAATCTTACCATTCATATGATTCAAATCTTACATTCGAGTCTATTCTCATGTCCAACAATTCTCTTACCCAACAGAATCTGTAGAAAAGTCAATGTAAAGGAAAAAAGAGCAGGTGAATATAGTTATATTAGAAGATGAAAATAATGAAGGGCTTGAATTTGGAAATGATAATGAATAAATATGGATTTGGATAGGAAATTTTAGTGGCCTGATAAATTTTGCTTTGTTTTATATTATTAACTTTATAGTTTGATATTTTGAACTTGACAATTACTCAAGTCATTATGTTCTCTTTCATTTTGTGTTTAGTAAATGATTTAGAATTGATACTGTTAAGAATCGCACATCGGCTAAATAATAAATCCATAATGGGCATATAATGGTGCCAAGTTAGCTAGCTAATTGGTTAGTACTAATATTTTAGCATCGGTGGACCCAAGTCTAAGTAAGTCCATATCATACATTTTCACATCATGGATTCTTACCTCTTACTCAATTCACCTCTACCCCTTTCATTTGTAATAAATACTTTTATTTACAATTAATTTTTAGTATCAATTTGACAAACTTAATGGAAATATATCCAAAAATATATGTATTTATTTTTAGTTAATTTTGAAAAGTTATATTGAATCTTATGATTCGATTCTCGATTCGATAAGCTAAATTTAATTTAAATTTATTCTGGTGAAAGTGAAATTGATACTTACTGATTAAATTGGATATCTTTGTGAGCTAGGAGAACATAATTGGCCTAATTTATAAGTTCCTGTACATGCCAAACTCTTATATAGCTAAAACATCAATCATCTATGATAATTGGAATTTGAAATATCCAAATATGCAAACTAGTTACTTTACCTGAGTGATTATTGATGGAATAAGAACTATTGCTGAAGTAGAAAGTGGTGGGCATGCTTTTGCATTTTGTGCTTAGTTTGAATTGTATCCTAACTAAATTTTTGGGATTGGTTCCAGCAGAATATTTGATTACTAATCACTCTGTATCACTGGATTAGTTATTACACTCTTTTGCGCTATCTATAGTTATGGACAAAGTTGTAGACTTATATGGACAGCTTAATGTTACATATCTTGATATCCTGTATCACTATATCTCTTTAGTATCAACTCTTAATATGTAACATTAGGAGTTCTGATATGGATATTTATTTTCCTCTAAAGATATAGCCTTGCGGTTCAACCTTGGGATTCCACCTTGGAAGTCTCAGGTTCGACCACTGGGATGGGAGTGCTAACAACCATTGGAAACCGTTCAACTCTTCTTTTTTCCTTTTTCAAAAAAGACCTGCATTTAAGAAATGCACATATATTCTATTTGTTCTTGCTGAAACATCTAGGATTCATCATTGATTTAGTTTTTTGTTGCTACTGTTGTTGTTGCTGTGAAAGATGGTTAATTGTTGGTGATGTTTGAACGTTGAAATTTCAATCCTCTCTAATTCTCAATGTGATTATTTTTTACTGATAACAGTCAACAAGCTCCAAAATATGCATCTATGTTTGTCGCATTTACTTCACATTTAAGTGCTTATGTTTATTCATTCAATGGTAGTGCTTGGAAGGAGCTATTGATGACAATGCTTCCAAGGATTCTGGGGAAAGCAGGGAAAAACATTCCCGTTCAACAAAAAGAGAAGCAGCAGAATCTCCTGAAGGACATGATTTGAAAAACGATATAAAAGAACATGGTTCTGAGGATGAGGAGAAAATGGAAGACTCTCCTGTAATGGGCCTTTTGACAGGGAAAAAAACCAATAAATCGGAAACTAAGGAAACTCCAGTTGATAAGAATAAAAAAGTTCCAAGTGAGGACAACATAAAGAAAGCCTTATTGAAGAAGGCTTCCTACGTCAAAGCCAATTCTGAGTATGCTATTATATATATATATATATCTCATTTACTAATTTGCTACTGTGCATGTCTTCGCATGCTTACATGTCATTTTTATGTGCTGATGGTTGTTTTTTTGTTTGGTCCATTTTCACTGGTTATTTTTTGTTGCTCATATGAGTTCAGCATGTTTACATCTCTTCACTTGCTTCAAATTTCAGGAAAGTTACAATGGCTGGACTTCGTCGACTTTTAGAGGAAGATCTCGGACTTGATAAATATGCACTGGATCCCTTCAAGAAATTAATAAGCAAGCATTTAGATGAGGTGAATATCAGTTATTTCTTTATCTTCTCTAGGCATCTCATAGAGTCTAAATTTTGTGATTATCTGTTGTTTATTAGATATTACAATCTCCTGAAGTTTCTGAACTGAAGAAGAAAAATTTAAAAAGTAATTCTCAAGAAAAAGCATCTGCAAAGAAGAGGACTAAAGAGAGTTCAGAATCTTCAGATGGAGGGAGTGAGGAAGAGGATGAAGATGAAGTAAAACCAAAGAAGAAAATAGTTCCGAAGCAAAAGATGCTAAATTCTGAAGGGTCGAAAAAACGGAAAAGGATTGAAAAAGAAAGCAGAGTATCTGGCAAGAAGCGCACCGAACCTGTGGAAAAAGTGGCAGAGGACGGTAGTGATGTAGAAGACAGCGGAAATGCCTCCGAAGATAGTAATTCTCAATCGTCAGCCGAAAAACCAGTGAAGGTTTCAATCCCCTTTCCCCCATCAAACAAAGATGTACAGAAGAAAAAAAAGGGCCGTGTGATACAAAAACTTGGTTTTCTGAAATTTTTCATTTCAATTTCTTGCAGAAAAAGGAAGCTTCAACTCCAGCATATGGGAAACGTGTTGAGCATCTAAAATCTGTAATCAAATCCTGTGGGATGAGGTTTTCCTTCTCATGCTTGCATTTATAAGCTATATTACATCTTTGTTGAGCTTTGAGATCTTAAAATTCATTATTTCTTTTGCAGTGTGCCCCCTGTAGTTTACAAGAAAGTCAAGCAGGTGCCTGAGAACAAACGTGAGGCACAGCTAATAAAGGAACTAGAGGAGATACTATCTAGAGAGGGATTGTCATCAAACCCTTCTGAAAAAGGTGCCTTTGAACTTTTATCTCAGATGTGTTAGCTGTGGATAACTACTGTGGCACTTTATTGGGTTGATATTGTTTCTGATGAAATGAGCTTAGTGGTAATTGAATTTTTTGTACCTTCTGGCAATGGTTTCTATTCACTTGTCAGATTTTGCTGAAGCTAAAGAATAATCTTTGTGAAACATCATTTGTTTGCCTGCCCCCTTTAGTGTTGGATTCTCACATATCCCTAAAAGGTAAAATGAGCTGAAATGAGTGAAGTGTAATTAATTACTTTTAAGAAAAACTTGCATCTGTTCCTTAAGTGAATAAACTCTCTTATGGACAAGGAGAATTATGATTCTGTCCAACTTGGAGTGGGGTTGGGGAGGGCTACAGCATTGTTGTGTAATCAGTGATGAAAGGCCTCCTGATAAACATCACCACTCTTTGAAAGAAGAAAAGAAGGCCTTTTTTTCCCCATCTCTGTAGGTAAAAAGGTCAGATCTTTTATTATAAACTGCTTGTTAGTTGTTGCTCTATTAATCTTATTGCGGCAATTTTGTTGAGTGGGGGAGAACCAAACCTGTCTATATGATGTAGTTCATATATTTATGGGGATCTTCCGTGTGCTTAATAGGAAAATATAATAACAGATGCAATTTTGTTTCTTTGAGAAAAAAAAATCTCTGTTTTTAGCATGTAATAATTGATTTGCTTGGTGGTAATTCTAAACTAGCAGAACATTTTTTGCAACATGCTGATTAAGTTAGGGTCTAGTTTGGGGTTCAAGGGAATTTAAGTTTAGACGGGTAGCATCACGCATTTGAGCATAGATAAGTCTCAGCCCATGAACACTCAGATGCATTATTAACTGTTCGTTATTTACTGTTCAGAAATCAAGGAAGTCAGAAAGAGAAAGGAGAGGGCAAAGGAACTCGAAGGCATAGACATGAGCAATATTGTGTCAAGTTCACGTAGAAGGTCGACAACAAGTTATGTGCCCCCTTCGAAGCCCAAAATACCAGTTGAAAGTGATAGTGACAATAGTGAGGATGAGGATGAGGATGATGATGACGATGACGATGACGATGAGGAGGAAGAGGAAAATGATGAAGAAGATGATGGAGAAAATGATGGGGATGATGAGAGCCAGAGTGAAGAAGGTAATTAATAATGAATATGGTTCCTTTCAGTTCAGAATGGCCAATAACATGATCTCCAATATAAATGGCTTGAGGTTTAATAAATCATTGGTGAAGTAATCTCCAATATTTTGACTTGTTTCCAATTTCCCTTTTATGATATTATCTCGGATTGTATGCAGAGAATGCTGAAGACAGTGATTGAATACTGAGTAGGCCGATGCACAAGTTGATTGATGAATAGATACCTCGACAAATTAGATATATGGATGTGTCATCTATTTTAATTATTTAGTTCTATTTTCTTTTTCTATTTTTCTCGAATGTAGGAACGTACAGCTTTCAAGGACAATTGTTTGCAGCTCCTTCCGTTTAGGATATCCTCCCCTAGTTGATTTGGTGACTTGTAGAAGGGTATCTTACCCTGATAAATTTAGCTTCTAATGTAAACTAATAGTTCTGTATGTTAATGTGTGTTACAGTATTGTTGCAGCGACTGCCCATGAAAGGTCTTTAAGATGTGTGAAAGCCGCTGTCTGTGTGCTAATTACATATTTTGTGTGTTTGTATATATAGCAGGTATACAAATAAATTTAAGTCCACATAAGTAATTTAACCGGTAGACCTTTTTTTTTTTTTTTTTTTTTTTTTACCTTTAATGGGAAAGAAGGATAAGACTATTGGAGCAAAAGGTGGAACAAAGTAGGGGTGTTCGAATCTGAATTTATTATTTGGTCGTATATGCATGTATATGCATTTATCACTGTGTATCTACTGCCGGATTGTATATGTATGTATATGCATTTATTACTATATATCTATTGTGGGGTTGTATATTTATGTGTATGCATTTACTACCATGTACTATGTTTTATACTTTGGTGTGCAAACATAACAATTGGAACTAGGGTGTAATGTAATTAAAGTTATTTTTACTGTAAATGATGCATTAATATTGTACTTAATTATACTACGTTCTATTATGCGATCTAAAGAGAGTTTTATTACATTTAACACCTTATATGCAAATATCAGTAACATATATGCTATATTGCAAGCAGAATATACGAATAAAACCATTAGATTTAGGCATTCTCAATGCAGATTATGTGGCCAAAATGCAGAGTCACTTTGATTAGCTGGTAAACTTGAGACAAATTCATAATGAGAAATATGGATTTTTAAGGATGGTGTACAGAGGTTCTGTGTATGGTATGCTACCCAGGGTGATTCTAGAAATAGAGCTATACATATTTATTCATGAGAAACAAGTTCTTCAATTCAACTGAAATCAGAATAATTAAGAACAATAGTGTATCTCTTTTTTCATGGAAATAATAAGTTCTAAGAACATAATTTCATTATGCTCGTTAAATTTCAAGCGAAAAAAATACATCTAAGAATCTGTCCAATTGTCTATCATTTATGGCATTATGAAGTCAGCTCCTGCTGCTCCATCTCTGAAAGAATTTGCCTCACTTCATTTGCAAGATCCATAACATGTTTGTCCTTAACTCCTAAGCAAAAAAAAAAAAAAAAATGATGAAAATAAAATAATAGATAGAACAAATCAGAGATTAAATAACTGGAAATAACTTCTATAATTAAAATATCTGAAGAAACTGACCAATTTGAATAAGGGCCATTTCAAGGTTGAAAAGGTAGTCTCTGTTGGGTCCTGAAGGGCCTTTAGCATGAACGATTTGTCTGCATTTCGGGATTGAATTGCATGAGGCGCATACCCATTTATAGAATTTTGATTTGTGTTTTTGATTGATGGATAACGGGTGCAAAAGTGAAGTGCCTTGCATAGATTCAATGTTTTCTCAACTCAATTAATGCTTGAGTTCGTCGAAAGGAGAAATATGTTTTATATAACAAAAGCAGACTTAAGATGCATACTTGGCTATGTCTTTAAGAGGTGCAGGTCCCAAGTAATTTTGGTTATGCTTCTTATCTGATGATGCTACATATCTGAAAAAAGAATGTGTTAATTTAGAACCGACTAAATTGTGGTACCAAGTAAAATAAGGTATAGGATATTAATTGTGCTTTTTGCTACTTACACCATTACTCCTGGAATGGCTGGAGTTGTGGCTGCAGGGTCCTGAAAGAAAATTTCAGAAGATGCTTGCATGATTTAAATTTAAATTAAATGGATGCCTAGAGCTTACAGTGAAGAAATCAAGATAAGCTTTCTGGTCATACTGTTTCTCCCTCACTTCCAAATACTGTTGAAATAAAGGCAAAAGTGATATCAAAAGAAGCAACATAGGTCATTGTGGTAACTGACAAGTCAGTTAGACCTTTAAAGGAAATTAAAAGCATGATAGAAGAGCAGGCTAACACTTAGACAAGTTGACTTGAATATATACCGTTGTTGCAGTTTTTTCATCTTCCTTTTTGGAGATCTTGTATGCAACTCCCCACTATGACCTCAAAAAAATTAAGAGAGAGATTAAGAACCTAACTCATATATTAGTGTCATTAACAGACTATCTTCCAATGAAAAAGAAGATATATTCCAGTAAGTTGAGAATTATCAATAGACTGTTAATTGTAAAAGCAACAAATTAACCCACGAACTCAAGTAGGCATAAACGCCCTCGTAAATATATATCCGAAGTGTGTTTCTTGCTGTTTCACTGAAGAAATGACATCAAATTGAAAGAAAACATAATATTTCCTATTAAACTCGTCTCAGAAGAACATAAAAGTATGGCACTAAAAACAAATGTCAAAGTAGAAGGAACATAATTCATCCAGGTACTCTTGAGTTATTGAAACATTTTGGTTAAAGTCAATCTCCCATAAAAACCCACAAAAAAAAAAAGAAGGACCGTTTTTCCTTCTGATTCAAAACTTTTATACTATCAAAACTATAAATGGTTAGGCCACCTTTAAGGGATAAACTTTCTCCAATGCTTATTCACAACTTCCCATCTCATAAACCTGTCCAATATTCAAATTTGAGATCTCAGAACAGGAAACCCAATTTTTAACCATTGGCTTTATAATCAAATGTGTCCTTCATATCATACTTCCGCCCGACTCCCTCTCTTTCCCCATCCCTCTTCTCTTTTTTCTACCTCTCCTCCTACTTTTCAATTCAAACATTGCATCTCATCCATTTTCCTCATCTAATTTTCACTTTTTTTTTTCCAAATTATCCATTAAAACAGCAATCTATATTTAATTAATGCAGAAAAATATGCTTGATTGCAAAAGTTAAAAACTTTAAATTATTACTAGTAATATCAATGCAAAACTTTCGAGCAATCACAAAAACCAAAAGCAGAAAAAGAGTTAAATTAAAATTATTGGGTCTAGCTAGAGATTTCATTCAAAGAAACTCACACAAACTTCTCCATCAGCAGGCTCTAACGTGACAGTTCTACCAGGATACTCCGGAGTCCCTCTATGGTCAGTGCTACCTGTAAACCAATGTTAATTAATTAATTAATAATAACAATACACGCAAAAGCATTTCATAGTTAAACGTAGAAAAATATACAATAATAAAATACATTGCCTTGGTAGAAGACACGGCGATAGCCTTTGATGAAACCAACAACACGATCATCGTAGTTAAAGCCTGCTTTCCATATGAGAGATCCATACCCAAATACCCACATCACCATTTTTGGGTCAGTCTCTCCCTATAAGATGCAGCTAAAAGGAGAGAGTCCGTGACTACTCAGGAGTGTAGAGAGAGAGAGAGAGAGAGAGCAGGCAAAGCAGTGATCTTTAATTGGAGAAAAAGCATTACAGAATGGCATGGCGTTTCATGGTTTAGGATACGAAATTAACGACCAACAAACAAACAGACTTAATTTCTTTTGGGCCAGGTTTGGGCCAATCTTATTTAACGTTTTCTATTTAAGTTTAATATTGGGTCAGTTTTTTGTATTTTTGATGGTTCATTTGGCCCAATGGGTGCTTTTGAAGAGCCTTTTAATTTTTTTTAATTGTTTTTTTTAAATACTCGTTTGAATATATTGTTATGCAGCTTATATGCTTAATAAATATGAGAAGATCAACTAAATTAATTTTAAAATTTCCTCAAAAACCAAAAAAAAAAAAAAAAAAAAAAAAAAGAAAGGATATAACATTACAATAGAGCAAGAATTGATTTAGGTCCCATTATAGTCCAAAAATCCTAATTTTCTTACTATGCTTTTAGATCGACTTCGAAAAATATTTATAATATACCATTTATCATATATTATAGCGATTTCAATTCTTCTAACCTTTTCGAAATGTTGAAAGTTTTTTATAGACAAAGAGTATGTTAAGTATAAATGGATTTAGAAGAATTCTTTGTTAAAGGATAATATAATTTATTTTAATTATGTTGAATTTTACAAAATTTAGTTTTTTAAATATAAAATAAGAAATTTTTAGGGTAATTTTCGAAAATGGTATTAAAAAAAATCTGAAATGATGTTGCTTTGAAAGTAAGTATCAAAAGAGTATGAACATAATTTTTCAAAGGCATTTATTATAGACTTTACAGTTATAATATTAGAGTAGGATTGCAACAAAGCGTTTTTCTATTAATTGGCTCAAGAAATTAAAAATAAAAATAAAAATAATAATAAAAACAATAGATTGGAATTAAAAATTCATTTATACTAAATTGGTATTAAAAAAAAAAAAAGAAAGAAAGTGCATTTAAAGATGAATGAATCTTGTTATGGAATTTGGTTATTGAAAAGCAATAGGAATCAAATCAATGTTCCTTGTACTTCCATGGACCTCAATTTTTGGTTCAAATTCCGTGATTCTCATTCTCTTATTCAAAGCATGCACTTTGTCCTTTGTCGTTTTGAGAGCACATGGCTACCTCATACCCACAGCACAAACTATATGTATACATAACATCAATTCCTTGATTAAACCCTGAAGAAGAAAATTGATTTTCTTTTACCATTTCTATCTGACTTATGAATATATGGCAAGTTGATTCAACTTCGATTGATTTGGGTATGGTTTCAGTGTCAATCAATCCTAGTTATTCTTGGCAAATTCCGATTTTAAAGAACAGAAAACCGAAAATTGAGTTCAAATAAAAAAAAATTACATAGCTGGCAATGTGATGTTATCATGCAGAATCTCAAATGGTTTCCAATTCCAGGCGACTCTGTTTTAGGTGTCCATATGCCCAAGTTACTGAGAATTTGGTTCTGCTTTACTCTGTTTGATCCTTTTCCATCTATAAGCTGTCCGTTTCAGACAATCTTGTCTTATAAATTATGATGTGAGATAAAATTCTCATATTCAACATAAAACACATTGCATATGCAATACTCTATGCCACTGCTTACTACAGGACATGACATGAGATCCATTTTTTATTCTGCTTTCCAAAGAAATAACCAATTTTACTTAGTGTCTATGATCAATATACATCTATAAATTTATTTCTTCAGAATAATCTAAAATCAATTGGAAAATTAAATTAAAAACTAATAGTTGCTTAGCTAGCACGTTTGAATCCAGTGAACGATTATTGTCAGCTTTAGTCTTCAATCCGTAAAAAAACGTTTATGTAGAAGGTCAGCTATATATCTCGAAACGAGATTAATCGGCTCATCATATTTAGAAAAAATACGAGGACACTCAGAGAAAAAAAAAGAGAAAAACCTTGTTAGGCATTTGTACTTATATAGGCAGTGATCAAAATCAGAAGTACATTGAAATTAGCAACAAGTGAGGGGTATATGTGTATGCATATAGAAACATATATATTGCCCAAACTTGTGATTATACACTAATTAAGCTGACACCATTGCATTATTTCCATTATCAAAGTTGATAGCTGATGATGATGATTTAGTAGTAATTGGCAATTCTTTCTCATTTGTCAAAGCTGGTGTTTCTGAGCTTCTCTTATCCTTGCTTTTACCCCACACAACAGTGTAAAGCCCAATAACTATAAGGATTGCTCCAATTATACTGAAAAAACCAATAAAAATAATAATTAATTAACGAAAAAAATAATAATAGTTGCATTAATTACAGAATTATAAATTATTACATACCTTCCAAGGCGAAGTTGCTCAGCTAGAATTATGGTTCCTAAGGCTGCAGTTATAATCATGCAGAGAGGGCTAAAAGAGGTGGCAAAAACAGGGCCTCTTTCCTTAATTACCATACCTTGCACATAATATGCAATTCCAGAGCAAACCACTCCCTAATTACAAGATTAATTTAATTAATTAATCGAAGTTTAAATATTGCTGTGTTTAATTATAAAATTAAAAATGGTATACTCACTGTGTAAGCAGCAGCAAGAAACCTAGAGTCAAATCCTATTTTCCAAGCACTCATGTCACGTTCCATTACAAGTGACACAGCAGCTCCTTGAACCGCACCCATTAAGCATATCAAAGCTGTGAGAGAGAGCTCTGCTGGATATTTCTTCAAAGTAAATGACTGACACCAAAATTTGAAATTCTAATTACCACCCACTTCTTTAAAATCAAATTACGAAAACAAGCTTTCTTGTTCGTGAATTGGGATATGGAGATTCAATTTATGGAAGAAATTACGAATAGAATATATGAAGTCTTTTGAAGTTTAGGTAGGAGTAATTAAAATATGGAGATGTATATATACTCACTTGCAATATAAAGAAACTTGCCCAGCCACAGCAACTGGCTAGGAGCATTAAAGTCCCGCTAACCCAATGTTGGTCATTAGGTTCAGTAGATGTGGTGCTTCCATGGTGGCTTCCAGCTCCATGTGAGGTTAAGAAATTAAGAATAGGACCTTTGTATAAAGTCATCACCATTGCTCCTGCAACTGTAACACACGTTCCCATAATCTTGGCTATGTCATGTACCCTCTTTATGTTTACCTTCTCTAACCTGTAATAATAATAATATTTCACGATACGTTATAATTAAATTAATTAATTATTTTTTATTTAACTAAAAATGTTGAAATTTAAACTTATATCTTATAATTATAAACAGAAAAAAAGTTTAATTTGCACTCTGAATTTACAACTAATAAATTGTCTTATGTATTTATAATTTTATACGAGACTATAAGCTAATATCGGAGATTTTTTACTCTGTTTGATTGTGAGTTGACGTGAAATTATAAATTCAGAAATCCTTTATTCCTTATGGAATTGATTCTAAATTTTTAACTATGTATAAGTTAACATATGATTGAAAGAATTATCTTCACATCTCATTTCCTCCCTAAACTATGCAGAAATAGGAAAGAAATGGAAAAGATAATTATTCATTTTCTTTTCTTTAGGAATAAATTACTAAAAAAATGGAAAAGTTTGAATATTTTGTAGGATAGATGTGACAGGAAATTAGTGTGCTAATGTCATAATCTAATGACTACTAACATAAAGGTTGATGGGCCTTAGTCAGGCACATATCTTTGTCATTAGCTTAAGTGCACAACACTTATTATTATTATTATTATTATTATTATTATTATTATTATTATAATGTAGTTGTTTCTTCCTTTTACCTGAAAATAATTGCTAGAATAAAGGTTATGGCAGGAAGGACATTGACTGATGCAGATGCAAATGTTGCTGATGTGGACTTCATTCCAACATAGTATAAATTCTGATCAAGGACTGGTCTGCATATTTTTCAACATGTAGTAATATAATATTAATTAATTAATCATAATAAATATATATAATCAAAATATTAAAACACAAACTCTATGTTCTTGTCTAGGAATAATCCTCATACTAAGAATAAACCTATTTGATCCTCCTTAATTATTATTATCATAATTAGGAAAAATTCATTTTAACCAATATGTTATTTCATACAAAAATTTAGAGATTTCTTTGCTCCAAATATTTTTCAGACGTAAAAATAATGAAAAGATAGGATTATTACTCAAGAAAACCAAGAACCATTATTCTAAGGAAAATAGGAAGTGTCATCTTTGGCCTTATCTTCCTGTAAAAAAAAAAAAAAAAAAAAAAAAAAAGAGGAAAAAACAAGAATTAAAAGAGTATACATACTGTTTCAAGAAAACAATATATATATGTATATATGTATGCAGAGAAAGAGAGACAGAGAGACCTTTCAAGAACAAGTGCAAAAGGAGCAATGACGAGAGTGGCAACAACATGACGATAGAGAGCAAGAATATAATGGCTCATGCCATGCTTCAAAGAAACCATAGTAATAATATACATTCCTGCATATCCAAATTGCAGAGACACCATAGCCAAGAATGGTTTTGCTTTGACGAGCCGTTTGCACACAGCAGTACATATACTCTGGTCTCCCATCTTCAAATTTTATGAGCTCTCTGTGTGTGCGTGTGTGTCTCTAAAGCTCTTACTAGCTCTATGTTTTGCATGTCACAACTAATATGACAGTTGCCCTTCTTATAGAGGGAAAAAAGCCAAAAAAAAAAAAAAAAAAAAAAGTGACTCATTTTACTACATGCCCTAAAGGACTCCTACTCCATTAATTTTAATTTTTCAAGATTCCTTTATCCAATATGACCAAAAACACATATTTTATTTTTATATATATATTCCAAAGCAAATTATAGTATCCTCATTTTTGGTGTGATGTGTATATATAGAATCCCCACACAAAATAATTTTTAAAACAAAAGTAAAGAAAAGAGAAGAAGAGTAAGAGTTTGTTTGGATCTCTATGAAAATGTTCTCCTTTTCTTTTTTTTTTTTGAATTTTTTTTTTGAATTTATTTTTTTATTATGTATTAGAAGAGAATTAACTGTTGCGATTTTAAACCAACCAAATGAAATTTAGGATTAGTGCTCAAAAGGATGTGGTGCGTTTGTTTGTAAAGAATGGGTGCTTTGAAGAGTGGAATCCATTTCTAAAAGATGACTGACCCAGCCCCAATCACTCTGTTTTTATTATTTTCAACCTTAGTAAAACTTGGTGCAAATGACGTTGCTTCAACTTGCTTATACTGCTAATTCAAGTAATTAAGAATATATCTAAACAAAAAAAAAAAAATCGACATGCATGTTCATATATTTTTATTAAATTAATAATTCAGTGATAAAGCATTTGTATGATAATATAAAAATGGAGATTCAACTCCTGCTCAATACATAATTAAACATAGCCAGCTTTGGTTTTCATTTGAAAGATTACATGCACCTACTGAATAAGCTGACGCAGTCCCATTGCTTTCCAAATGATTATGTCGAATATATATTTATTTGTACTTACCGAACTTATTATGTTCTTATTCTAATATTCAGTTTCTTTTACTTTTTTTATCTTTCACAAATTTTTTCCTTCAACTGCAATGGTGTAATCTATCCAATTTGCAACAATGTCTCATCCATCAATCGAGTGAAAAATTCTCTCCCTCCTTCCTTTTTTTTTCCTACTCCATTATCTTATTTTTCTGCATATTCTTCTCTTTCCGTTTACGATCTCTCCCTAAAATATTATCACGTGAAAATTTTCATCCCATTTAATTTCTTTAATTAAATTTAAAAATCATGAATTTAATTGAGTACTATTTTTATTAGATTAAAATGCTACTAAATACTATATTATTTTTTATTTATTACCTGTTATGAAATTCGACAATACCAACGGTTTTAGTAATTGTTAGTTGTTAACCGTTTAAAGAATGGTTAAAAGTAAAGTAAAGATATTCGATAAAAATATAGTAATAAATTTAAAATGACATACTATTTTATAAATAAAATGGAAAATTTCAATTAGGTTAGAGTGGGTTCTTTCTTTTATTTTTATTCTTCTAGCATGTGTGCGTATAATTGGTTATGAAAATATAATATCGGAAAGAAAATGTATTATCGGTTTCCAAATAAAAACAATAACGAACAGCAAAGCTAATGTATATATACATACCCAGATGCGAAGCTAATGGCCAGAGAACAAAAGTTGGTGCTATCGTGTTTGGATTCCAATTAGAGGAGAAAAACAGGTTGGTGGAATCCCACATTCTAAAATGGGAACCATTTTAAAGATTTCATTTCATTTCACTTATGCGTTGTTACTATGTTTTTCTCTTATAAATTCTCAATCTATGTGTGGCTATGGATAAACATCTTTTTATGTGGCTATGGATACACATCCAAAGCCATTTACTTATTTCGTTGATGTGTTTTATTAGAACTTGGGAGAAAATTTACAATTTTGCTAAAATTTATAAGTTTTGAACATAATAATATCATCTCAAGCTTTAAGATTCACTGTATATTCAACTCTTGGTGCTATAATTCTGATAATGCAAGTTCTTGCAACTAACAGAAAGATGAGGGTGAGGAAGGGAATTAGGTCCTCCATCAGCATCAAATCAGGGTTGACATATATATGCTTATCTCTCTGTACATGAACTTGTCATTTACATATCTTTTTGGGTCCGAAAAATGGCATTTATATTATTCTTTGTTTGTTCCTTCTGAATCTGATCGATTTTGTTGCCAAACCCTAATAATATACTGCCAGCTAAAATCAATGAATGCACTAAATGGATGCCTTTTCTTTTCACATTTACTTGCTCTAGAATATGAAAATTACACGATTTTTCTTCTTTTTTTTATTTTTTTTTAAATAAAAAATATTTCTGAGGAAGTAATTTTTTAAAAATCTCTATCCATCCCATTAAAAAAAAAAGGAAGTTCAAATACTTTCCTTTTCTGGTAAGTTTTTTCCTGTAAATTTCGATATAAAAAATAGTTTCTAACTTTTAACTTTAATGACTTTTTTAATTTCGCTTCTCATATTTTTTTAGATATAAAATTAATTTTATTTCAAAATTCATGATAATTCGCTTTTTAACTTTTTTTTCTTTTTCACGTATCAAATTTTTGACTGTACAGAGATTATTTGTTGAACTCAAATACATTTATTTATAGTTAATGAAGGTATGTATAGATGGAGCAATTTAGCTTTCAAAGCTCCACTCGTTGATTACACATTTTTATGGTAAAGTGGCATCCTGCTGCTAACCAACAAATAAACATCAATTGGTGCACAGTTATTACACTACCAAGTTATATATAAAGGAAAAGCCTGAAATCCTTTCTAGAGTCACTAAATAGGGTACATATATATATATACAAAATAAGCAACTTAATTTGTTATTTTCCATCAACATTTGCACTTGTAATTGGCAGTTCTTGGGCAGTACTACTACCCTTTTGATCTGTGTTGGAGGGTACTTGGCTTGATGAGCAGTCCTTGCTTTTACAGAATATAGCCCCGTTGCTATTATTATCCCTCCAATGATACTGACAAAATTTCATTTTCAAAAAAATATAGATCTAATTAAATTAAAATTAATAACTAATTAAAGTGTATATATAAACATATACCTTCCAAGGTAAAGCTTCTCAGCCGAAATAATAGAGCCAAGAGCAGCAACAATCATCATGCATAGAGGGTTAAAGGCAGTCGCAAACACAGGGCCTCTTGTCATCATAACAAATGCTGCAACAATTTATCGTTATAGACGACGTTGGATTAGCAGTTCAGTGACTATAAAATCGTTTAAAATAAAAAGATAGAAAAATTTTAATTTTTTATAATTCATTAACTATTCTTAATAAATTTTTTAATTTTAAAAAAAATAGTAAATTCTAGGGTATGAGGATTACCTGCAAAACACGGAACAAGAATCAAAAGAGTGCCAGCCACCCAATGTTTACCATTTTCAGAAGAATGGTGAGAATAATTTAAATAGTGATTTGTTTTACCAGACCAAATTAAACTAATGACTGGCCTTTTATATATTGTCGTAAGCAGAGCTCCTCCAAAAGTCACGACTGTTCCTATTACTTTTGCTTGACTTCGTATCTCCTTTATTTTTATTTTCTCCATCCTGTCAATGTTTATTACATGCTGACATGTCCTGCATATTGAAGGGGAGGGGGGGGAAGTCAGCGCCACTAACCATATCTAAACAAACATAGTATATAGTAATCTCTATTTGCAGGTGTGCAAGCTTGATATTTGAGTCACAAATATGCATTTTATCTCGATGGAGAATGATGAGGAGGAGAGCAAGATAATTATGTATTTGCCAAATGTTTATCTCGAAACATGATTATTTTCAAAGCTCATTGCTTGCTTACGTGCATATTATTATAAGAAAAGAATAATAATATTAATAGAAGAAGTCTCGAAACATGTAGTGTTCAATTTATCATAAAAGAAGTCTTTATCTTAATTATAATATTAATATTATTCTAATGACATTGTTAACAGTATGTTCACTTATGTGTTAGATAAGAATAATTAAGGATTGGTGGGTTTCGTGTTTGGATTCCAACCAGAAACAAGGGTCGTGGAATCCACCTTACCAATGGGAAACTTGTAGAAATTTTCAAAACCATATATCTGATTCTGAAAGCTACTCTTCTCCTCTAAATTATATGTATATTTTTCACAAATTGGAAATTAGAAAAAAAAAAAAAATAGAATATGGGAAACAATGATACCCCCCAAAGATAGAATTGATTGCAATTTTTAATTTTATTTAATTAATTATAATAAGTTGTAAGAAAAGAAGATCAGTACTTGACAATTTCAGGTCGTAGTTGCTTCCCATTCAGCTTGCATCACAGGAGACATAGTTAATGAAACCTAATCCTTTCCCTTCAATTTGCTCTTTTGCTTGTCAACTTCAAATATTTCAAGAATGGATTAATTTAATTTCTAACTCTAAGACCGCATTCCTATTTGTGCATTTTGTTTTTCTTTGACCAATCAGAAAACGCCCTAATTTCAAATACATCAAATTAATTATAAATATAAAATTATAAAATTTTCATTCATAAAAATAAAAATTTGAATATATGTGTGCTTACAATTGAATCTTATACACTTAAAGAGATAAGGAGAAAGGAAGATTTAATAAGACAATTTTTTTTCAATATTTGATATACTTCGCACCATAGAGCTTATTATTTTTTTTTCAATGTTAAGATATCTATTTGACTTAATAATTTAATTAGGATAATTAATCACATCATAAGTCGGTAAAAATTTATAAATGTGCTTTGGAAATTATGTTAATAATGTACTATTTGTTAATTTTTTTTTAAAGTAGAAAAATAGGGATTTTCACGGTTCATATAGGATTTAACCCTAAGAGTTGTCGCATTTGATAAAATAATTTATTTTAAAATACTTGTCACATTTGTGATTTCAAGAAGTAATAAATATTTTTTTTTCTATATTTACTATTTCTATATAACCAATAATTATTACTTCAATTTAATAATTTTTAAAAAAAATTAATATTAAATTAAGAGTAATATAGTCAAGTTATTCAATAATTTATTATAACTTAAAACAAATTTAATGGTCTTCATAAGGGACGTGAAATTCTAAATGTGATAATAGTGTTATGAAACAGAGAAAGTAATAATAATCAATAAATTAAAACATTTAGAGAAAATATATTAATTAGTTAGATATTTTTAATAAATATTTGTTTTTAGGTAGCACTAATCATGATTAAAGTGTTCTTTTTAAAGGTTAATTAAAACATTGTTGATTACAAAATTAATTAATTAAAATTAACAAATCATTGGAGCATAAACAACAATAAAAACCTAAAAGATCAATAATTCAGTAATAGAAAAAAAAAAAGAACCAAAATTTATATACATTAAAGCTTATTACTATTGGTGATAAAGAGAGAAGAATGTATGTCTTGTTCTATAAAGCACAAGAAGGCAGTCCAAATTGCAATAGTCTAATTCTCTTTATAGTTTCCTTTTCTTCTTTTTTTAACAATCTTTATATTTGTTATTACAAACACTTTACAATGATTGAAAATGAGAGATCTTGGCCGATTATATTAAATTAAATTAAAAATTGAATTAAAATTAGTTTCATATCGAAATGGGTATGAATGCTGGAGATTGAAATTAAAAAAAAAAAACACAAGATCATCATAAGATTTTTAGAAATTACATATATGCATATATGTAGTCCTTTCGTTTCATTTTGTTTGTTTGTTATTCCTTTTTGGTTTCTAAATTTATATATTTAAATAATTATTTATTTCATAATAATTTTTATAATTTTCATTAAATGAAAGACTTTCATTAATATTTTAATGAGTTAAGGGTAAAAAATAATAAAATAATTTTTATTGACTAAATTTTTAATTAATATACGTGTTTTGCCAAATCATGCAAATAAAGTAGGACGGAGAGAATATTAGATTTGTTCGTGGAAATTTATAATTAAAGATGATAATAATTGAACAATAATATTTGCTTGTACCATCATCCAAGGCAAATATTAAAGAAGTTTGACCTAAATGGATTTCTCTCTCTCTCTCTCTCTCTCTCTCTCATATTTCATTGCAAAGTGATATCACAAATTACTTTCTATAATTTAAAAGAAAAATTACTCATGATATGTGTAAGAGATTTGCTAAAATATAAAGATAAAGAAAAAGAAAAATAAAAAAAAAAAGAAGAAAATGTCCTTCAAGATTGTCATTTCCTTTTCATCGGGGGAAGACCAAACCTTAGATAGGATAAACCTTAAGTTTAGGTTTCTTTCTCTATATAATAAAATAACTTCAAGTAGCTTTTGTTAAGCACTTTAAATTTAAAGATAGGAGCCTGCCAAGTTTGTGGTCAAGCTTCAGGAAAAGTACTTTTCCTTTCTTTTTTTGACATTGACAAGCTCCATGAAAGTTAATAGCAAGCAGGATAAGCAACCTAATTTCCAATGAACACTGAACTTTTCAATTTTTGGTTGGGAAAGTTGGAAGTAGTAACCAATTACAAGGTGATTGTTGCTTGTTAGAACATGAAAATTCCATTGTTTGAATTCTAAGTAAATCATTCTATTTTTTAAAAGATGTTTTTGCCCCATCAAGATGACAGAAGACAGACCACTAATATCTTAATTACCAATTGGAAATCCAAAAAATTAGTCAATCCAATTTCGTTAAACTTCTCTTCGTAATGCAATGGAATTGGGTGGGAGAGAGGTAAAGGAAACCTTGATTTTTTTTTATTTTTTTTTTTTATCAGATTTGAATCTTTAACTTTTGTATTCTCACTATTATTGTTTTTCTTTTATTTGAAAACAACGTAAGTGGCTTGCCATTATCATTAAACTAAATCTTTTATCTTGAGATGTTGTATTCAATTAAGCATATATTATAAATGTATCAAAAGGTTGACATTCTTTTCTCTTAAATGAGATCAAATGTTATGTTATTATAGATATAGTAAATATTCGTTGAAAGTACTTTATCTTTCAGTGGGCTGATTCAAGGTGAATAAGATTTAATTTTAATCCAGTAGATTAGAAATTGATATAGTTAATATAAAAATAAAAATAAAAAAGAAGAGAAAATATACAAAGTCATCATCATAAATTACATTTAAAGCCCATTAAAGGACTGCCTGCCTCAGCAAGGGCAATACAACAAATCCATTTTTGGGTAGAAATTAGAAGTTTAGAGGAGGTTAGCTTAGAATCCAAGACCAATTATACAAGAGGCAAAAGGATCAATTATTCAAATCCTAATAGTTTCTATCCCTTCCAAAAATTTCTGGAAGAAAAAAAGGCAATCTTTCGTTAGTTGTGTAAAATAAGGTTTTGCTAGGCGGCCAGGTTCCACAATAGCAGGTTCTTCTGGCTTTCTTTTTTCCTCTTCAGTTTCAACTTTCGATTTTTTAACGTTTGCCTTCTTAACTTTCAATCTGGAGTCTGCCACTGCTGACAAGATTCAGCTTCAATAGATTCCAATTCTGATTCTGAATCAAACTTGGCCACCCTATTCCCTTCCGTATATAAAGTTGCTTTTCTTGAAAAATAATAACAAAAAAAAAAAAACTGATATAGTTTCTTGCAATGGTAAAATAGAAAATATTATCATCTTCAGAAAAAGAAAAAAGAGCCCTAAGCAGATTTGGCCAGAAAGAAAAGGACAAAGCAGAAATCATCCTTGAAAAAGGTGGAAGGGTCGTGCATGGCCAACAAAAATCAACAATAGCAACACCATCAGATATATCATATATGGATCCTTTCTACTATTCTGGTCAATCATTCCCCATTTTGTAAGAACGGTTATAATAAAAACATGGCGAGACAACTTTACGCCTTTGCTGATATCACATTCTCTAGTGGAAAACATTATTTTACAATGACAAGACCCTCTTTAAAAAATTAAAAAATTTCCATGTATCTAAATTTCTTGAAGAAGTGCCTTGCAAGGGCCTACCATGCACAAGCATGAGGAACAGGAGCTTCAACTTTCAAGTGGCATCAATACAAAGTTTGCTGATATCACAATCTCTAGTGCAAGAACATTTATTTTACAATGATAGGACTCTTTCAAAATTTCTTGAAGATGAGGGCCTATCATGCACAAGCATGAACAACAGGAGTTTCATTTTTCAAGTGGCATCAATACAAAGAAAAGCAATGATAGATTAGTCAGAGTAGCAAAGTCATGTGTGTGTGTGTGTATATTCCAGCTTATCCAGAAAAAGAAGGAAAAGAAAATCACAATATCAAATTCAACATGGTATTTCATTTTGTTTTCTTCCCTTTTAGAAAAAAAAAAGAATAGGAAAAAAAAAGGTACTTCGTTTTTCGACCTATAAGGTCCACAATTTTAGTAGCATCCCTTCGTCAGTGAACAATTGACAGCTCTGTGTTTATCTGAGGAGAAGAAGGCTCTGGTGTTTGTTGATGCCAACAACCAGACCATACTTTCGTCATAAAGGAAGAAAATGAAATGCAATAGAATGACAAGGCAGAACAAAGTAAAATGAGGTTTAAGTCATTCCTATAGTTTCTTTGGTATATAAATGAGTTCAACAAAATTTTTATTTTTTTACTTAAACCGAAGGGTAGAAATTATAAATGGATTCTAAACTAACAAGACTCAAAATTTTATTTGATAGAATTCGCATTTAATACGTACAAAAATATGAAATTTCAATTACGAATGAATTTCACTCATTTGCAAAAGTAACATTTTTTCTCAATATGATGTGATAAATTTGGAACGCAACTTATGCCAGAATCTCAATTGCAAAGACCCTTATTGTGTCAAAGCAGTAGCAATCTTCTTCTGGACAAGCTCCACCCCAAGTCGAGGAGATATTCTAGGAAGAATTTCCTGAAAAAAAAAAAAATGTGATAAACTTAAAAATTGTTCAGGACTGTTGCAGAGGGTCATCCCACTGAATTCTGACTAATCATTCACAACTCCAGGTGACAAAGTGGGCTAACCATAAACTATCACAAGAAATTTCCAGTATTATTTGCCACTACACGAATATTCTAATTGGGTGTCCAATAAAGCGGGTTTGAATTGATTGCCAACAGGATTTGGCAATTAAACGCAAATTCATTTGACTAGTGAGAATCCAGCTTGGCAAACTCAAAATCAAGGTTAGAAGCTTAAACCATACCCATAAACAGGACCAGAAATCTGATTGGCAAAAGATAGCAGAGTGCTTGATATTCTGTAGAGGGTACGTGTTTGTCAAACAGCACTTGAATCAGGATAAGACATTTAACAGATGTATTCGTGTTTGTGCACGGCACATTGATGGGCATATATCATAGGAAATAGCACCAGGTGTATAACAGAAAAAAAGTAACAAAAAGGAAGTACATAAACTGAACTAATTTGCACCAGACAGACCAGGAAAGTTACAGAATATCATGTGTCATAGCCACATGAATGGAGTGAAAAATGAAATTGAAAGACGATGACAGAAATTGTTTATCATTGTCATTTATCCACATGCAGAATAAAACTTTGCCAATGCCAATAAATCTAAAGGTCATCAAACCTTTCAACAAATTAATCAGGTACTGGACCCAGTTACCTTTCGTTTAAATTGATTGGCAATGTAGTCAGATATTGGACCCAGGACAAACAGTTGATTTTGTTTAAATTCTAAACAAAATTTGAAGTTGGGAGCAACATAAGTGCAGGGATACCGATGTATTCACTCACTATTGACTTGACTATGGATCATACTAGTATTTTTAGCGATTCAACAGAGTTTGTCCCGAGATTCAAATTAACTATCATTTTGATGTGGTGGAAAAACTTGAACAGTTCAAAATCCGGATTACATGGTTATCTGATTTAATATCGAAATCTGCAGAGACAACATAAATTACATAGAATTACTAGCAAGCCTCATAAGTAGGTTTTAGGATTCAATCCCAACAAGAAAACCTCACACTCCTAGGATTTGAATGGCCCCATGTAATTCTGAATAAGTAAAATCCTAGTAAAATTTTCATGGTCACAGAGAAATTAGAGGCCCTTTAATTAAAGTTTCTTTTATGTACGATCCAACTTAAAAAATTTAATTGATCTGGCAATACTTCTTGCAACTCCCATCTGACGGTATCCATTTCAGCAGCCTGAGTAGAAACTTAGATCCCCTGGCAAAGCCCACGGTAAGTGATACTCAAGACTCCAAAAAAAGTCGGATCCAAGGCCAATCAACTTGCACCCTGATCTTTTATGTTGTTTCTCAACTTCCAACAATATAATCAATAAAGTTCTGTACTCTAGCTAAGGATTCTAAGATATTCTACAAAATCAGTCTGTTTTACTACTTTTACAGGAGCCTCGTATGTTAGAATGTTTCTTTCACAGTTCTGCATTAATATATTACAGATAGAGGATTACTAGAACCCTGCAAACCCAAATATGACATAGGCCCAACCCATGGAAGAGAAACAATAAGCTTACTGCAAACTATTCCACTAAAGAAGCAGCAGCTTTGATAGAAGATTTTTAGTATATTGGAAACTTTTAAAGAAGAAGCAGTTACTGCTGATTGAACACTTTGTTACTCTCTTACAAGTTGCCTTGAAACTCAAGCACAGTAGGTTGCTCGAGGGGAAAAGGAGGAGAAGGTACTCCCCTAATGGGCATGATCAACGAAAGAATTGCATCCGTCTCCTTGGTCAAGTCCTGCATTAATATATTACAGATAGAGGATTACTGGCTGTTGAAGGGGCAGCACTTTTTACAGCAAAGAACCACCCAGGACAGCAAACCTGCCTGCCTGCGTAAATTTAAAAGTAAAATCCTTCCCTTGAGCCATTGATCAGCTAATCTGCAACAAAGCTTCCTCCGCTACTTCTTCTGAGCTCAACTGCATCAGATTTTATGCCCCTAACTAGGTCAATTTTTCATTTGAAAGGCCAAGCTCTTTCTGGATCTGGACAAAAACAAAACTGTAGAGTCTGGCAGAAAACAATAGAAACCCTGATCCTAATAAATCACCTGAATATGGACTCTAAAACTCAAATCTTATGCTTTTGACTTAAACTCATCTTCAATTTATAGTGAACTGGGCCGTAACTAAGAGCAATCTACAACCAATTATGCACCATCTACATCCAAAATCAGTTCCTCTAACTCGGCTCCTTCAAAACTGTCACTTACCTGGAACAGGAAGGCATCCCTAAACACTGTATGCAGGGATTACATCAAATTTAATCTTTTTATCCGTCAACCACTGAATGATGCCGCTCTAATGGAGCACACACCAATTACATGTTCCCACTGAGTTCAGCAACAATTAAAGCATCTCCATGACATTTTCACTCTCATTCTACTGATAGAAACCTTAATATGCCTGTAATGTAAGGTGACGCATTTAACCATACAGGTTGATTGTACGAATGAGTAACGCAGGTGAAGAATATAGGGCAAATTAACTCTCAACAATTAGGCTAGAATAGAATGATTTTGGTTGGAACAAGATGACATATCGGTCTCAAAGAAACCTTTAGAATTAAAATTCTGAATTCAAAGATAAAAAACACAATTCCTAAAGCTAATGGTTGTTGTCCTATTTATATTAGTTAGGATAAGTCCTAATTCTATACTGAAAAGTATTCCTAATTAGCTAATACTACCTAGATTGAATAATATCATATTTCGCTAAATCCTAAATAAAGAAGAAAACTGAAAATTATTTCCCGATTAATTAACATTCTTTAATTTAATTAAGAATCCTAAACAAAGAAGGAAACTAAAAGAAAACTTCTTAATTAGTCTTAGATGCTCCTGCATCATTCTTCCATGAGAAAAGCTTAGATATTTCAGCAATGAGAATAGGATCAATTTGTGTAAACTTTTCCTTAGAATACCACGTGCTTAAGGCTTTTAAAAAAGCAACCAACATAACAAGTCATTCAAATAATCCATCATTTTTCTGTGCAAGCAAAGCTGATTCAACAAAAAGAATTTTTCGCGTTTACACTAGCCTTCTTGCTTGAAGATGTATTTCAACTTCATGGACCACTTGCTTCAAAAAAATCTGCTTTTTGCAGTTTTATGCTATCAACATCCACAAACAAATACTTTTGTGAAGAATAACAATCTTCCTCTATTTTTCCACCTTTAATGTTCCAATCTCTTTGTTCTTCTATTTTAGGGCTAATAAGAACCTACTGAATGGCAGTATTTTCTCCTTGGTAGAAAATAGCTCAATTTCTTGCTCTTCTTCATCACCATACTCATCATAGATTGGTTCTATAAGGTCCTTGTTGCTGCCTTCACTGTTTTGATCGTTAAAGTATGAAACTTCTTTCTCCTTTTCACTCTCCTTAGGGTCATCAACATCCTACAATGTTGTTATTCCCCAATCTAAATAATATGTTGCATGTAACTTTACATGAAAATCAACTATTTCAATCTTCATCCCTTCACCATTCAAATAAAGGGCATGTATTGACGACTTTTCCAATCCACTTCGTGTCGCTCGATTTGCGGGTCCAGCTTCATGAAAAGGGTTACGTCCTTGACTTCATCAATCTCAAGATCCTCTTGAACCCGGTTATTTGTGGTTGCCTCCCGGAATCTCCACTTGGGCTTCCACAAGTTCCTGACGTTGCAAGGCTTGTATAGCCCGGGTCAAATCCTCAATCATTCGCCATATCTCAGCCATCTTTGTTGTCTCTGTTTTTAGGACTGATTACCTCTGCTTCGATCTCTACCTCTAACAAACATGGTTTAGAACAAAATAGAAAAAAAATCCTGCAACAATTTAGGATTTTTTTGTGCCTTGATACCACTTGACGCAGGGAAAGAATATACGGCAAATTAACTCTCAACAATTAGGCTAGAATAGGATGATTTTGGTTGGAACAATATAACATATCGTTCTCAAAGAAACCTTTAGAATTAAATTTTGAATTCATAGATTAAAAGCACAATTCCTAAAACTAATTGTTGCTGTCCTATTTGTATTAGTTAGGACAAATCCTAATTCTATATTGAAAAATATCCCTAATTAGCTAATACTCCTAGATTGAATGATATTCCTATTTAGCTAAATCCTAAATAAAGAAGGAAATTGAAAATTATTTCCTGATTAATTAACATTCTTTAATTTAATTAAGAATCCTAAATAAAGAAGGAAACTAAAAGAAAACTTCTTAATTAGTCTTGGATGCTCCTGCATCAATAAGCATAGCAGAATTCCAACCATTGAGTCTTAAACTAGTGATGGGTAATGACAACTACTGAGTTCCTTAGGCACCACAATATGTCTAATCTCACCTCACCTCACCTCACCTCACCTCCATTCTTCTTATTGAAGCCAAACTCACTGCGTATGTATTTCGTCATACTTTACTTAGTCTAGAACTCTTGCTCTCAAGAGTATTCCTCCATTTACTCCCTCACTAGTTTCATCAATTAAGACAATATCTTCTGGAAATAACATGTATCATGGGACATCATCTAGTATAATACTGGTTAGCTCATCCATAACTCGGGTAAATAAGTACACGCTGAAAGCAGATCCCTAATATAACTGTACACTTATTGGATAAAATTGTCAAAATGCATTGCTATATATACCTAACTCTCAGGTGTGTTAAGGATCTCAAAAGAGGGTAGATATTATTAATAATAACAAATTGTTGCTTTCTAGAAAGACTGGTTTTAAGAACCTATGGGGTTGGGCTGCAGAGACAGGTTGCAAAAACCACACACATGCTGCACCTAGACCTGATCATACTGCTGGCCTAGCCGGTTATATCAGGTCTAATATTTTTAATGCAAGCCAACGCCGCCTAACCATGTGGATCTGCTCTTTTGTCCAAACCCAAAACCATGAAAACTTTTACATCTAGACTCGGCCCCAAACATGTAACATACTGTACCTAATATTTCAATTATATTAGAAACAATTCTTCAATATTTCATAATAATTTTTTTAAAACATTAACTTTTGTATCATTACTGAATTTTAATTCCTTAAAAGTTAAAACATTTCAAGTCTCAAAATTAAAATTTTTTATAAACATATATAATTTTATTAATTATGTAATATGTTGGGGTTGAGCCAAGCCAAGCTCGAGCTTCAAAAAATAAACCCAAGCCTGTCTCATTGAATGTGGACTCACTACTGGTTTGGGTTTGGTCAGGTCCAAGGGGAAAAATACATTTTCAAGCCCAGTAAATTAGTTGAATGGGAACCCGAGCCCATGCACAATTCTACTCCCATCATAGCCCTAAGTGGGCTAGAGGGTGTTTGATTTGGCTTTTAAGTCCGTCAAATCTACTTTTAAGTAAAAGTTGCAAGTAGAATAGTATTTGATATGATTTATAAGTTAAAACATCTACTAAAAATAAGTCAAAAAAAAAAAAAATAGGGTACCCTTACTTTTCATTATCAGCTTATTTTAAATCTACCTTTTGATCAAGTAAATGACTATTTTAAATCCAACACTACCTTCATTTTTAATAAACCCTTAGACTTTCTATTTAATTAATGTTCCTTTTTGATAATTTTAACAAGTTAATTGTAAGTACTTATATCAAAAATAACTTTTAAGTAATTCTACCAAACAATTAACTTCTTAATTTTAAATTTATAAGTTAAAAAATTCATTTTTAGTCAAAAGTTAAAAGTATAGCCAAACCAAACGCCCTAGTCAATCAATAATCAAACAACATAAATAATTAAGTGGATTGAATAGAAATTCAAATAATGTAACAATTGCATTCCATTGTTAGAAAAATTAGCACTCAAGGTAAATCTCCAATCAATGTTTTCTAAGTAATAGATTTATGTAAATTTTTAAAGGTATTGGAAACAATAGTGATGGATATTTCATCAAATCTTTAATGGCAAAGATTGGGACAATAAACAACATGATAATCAGTTTCTACTTTTCAATGAAACTTCTAGTTGTTAAGATTCAATTGCAAAAAATTTCAGAATAACAAATGTCCATAATCAGCTAAACTACATTTTGGTTGATTTTTGTGCTGCTCTAAACCTACACACCTCTAATTAGCATTTGAAATCCAAAGTTATAGGATTCCTAATATAAATCAAAAGCTATCAAGTTAAAAGCCTCAATACACATAAAAGGGAGCCTTCCATTACAAATACTAAGTTACTAACAACATCACTATCCCAAAATGAAAACTAGCTTAACAACAATGAAAGCTCAATAATCAAATCAAAAGGAAAGAAAGACTGACCTCAGTACCATCAGAAAGCACTTTAGCCAACACAGGTATCTCGTATTGGTAAGCTCTCTCCCACTCAGGATTGCTAGTAATATCCCTTACCTGAAAATTCACATGTGCTTAAGTTAAGGGGAGCGGGATGGAAAAGAAATGAATGGTTAAAAGGGATTACCTGCAAATCGACGTCATGAAGTGAATGGGGCCCAGAAAGCAAGAAGGCAGTTTGAAGCTTCTCTTTGAGGCCATCGCACAAACAGCATCCGGGCTTTGAGTAGAGAATTAACTTTCTGGCTTTCAGTGGCGAAGAAGACGAACAAGAAGCGAAAGGAACGAAAATTGATATGGGTTTTTGTCTTGTTAGTAAAGTTATTGCGAATGGCCTCGCAGCAGCCATTGCTGCCATTGATTGGAAAGCTGTAATCCTTCGAAGTCTGCTTCGCCAAAATCTCCAAACGGCAATCAATCAATCAAGTAGTTCTTAGGTCAAGCCCATTAAGAAATATTTTTAATCTTAGTATATATGTCCAAAAACTTTCTACCCAACCCATTGTACACTGATAAGGCCCATAGTAAAAAAAATGATGGATAATGAAACATATGTTTCCATAATATAAAATTTTAAAAACTAAATTTTTATTTAAAAGAAGACTTTGCATGATAAATTCTACTCCCCTCCGTCTCATTCTTTTTTTCATAGTTCAACGGAACAGACATATTAAAACTTTATCCACTAAAAATTACTTTACTTTTTTTACCTTTAATTTATTAAAACATTAATAAAAATCTTTCATTTAATGCACAGTCATATAAATTATTATGAAAAAATTAATTATTTAAATATATAAAATTAAAAATTTTGCAAATATTTTTGGACATTTAAAAAATAAATAACAAGCAAAAAAAAAAAGAACAGATGGAGTAATTTTTTTATATAGATTTTTTTTTATTTCTTTCTTTGCTATTAAAGTAGTGGGTTAGGAAATGAGTATATCTCTTAGTTTCCAGGTGCAAATCCTGAGAGGTCTTACTTGCAGCAAAATTTTAGATTTTAGTCTATAATTTATTAAACAAAATAATTTATTTACAATTTAATTCTCAATGAAATTTCAGTTATTTTTCTTTTAAATTTCATTTGTAAAATGAATTATATGGTAAAATTCACTTGTAAATAAAATAAATTACCTATAATTTTACTTATTGTTTTGGAAATTTTTATTTAAATAGCTTATAGGATATATATTGATACTAACCACATATATACTCACAAGACAACAGGCCCTGAGGAGTAAATTCTCAACTGAATTAGAACTAAATTCTGCTTGTATTAAATCGGTCCATAAGAAAAAAACTCTCGATTGATATTTTATTTCATCCACGAAGATCGAACTTTCAATTCTGCCTAAGGAGAAAAAGTATTTTGCTGGTATTTTGTTTTCGAACTTTCAAACCCATTTAAAAAGGAAAAATGTTTTGCTAATGTTTTGTTTTATTCATGAAAATTGAACTCTCAATTCCGATTAAAAAGGAAAGTATTAAACCAATTATATCATCACTCCAGGTTATAATTTTTATGTTTTCATTGAGGGGGAAACAAAAAAGAAGAATGCACCCTTTTAAGTGCCCAGTAAAAGAATTGGGATCATTAGACAGATATAGAAGGAAAAGGTAGCAACTGATATTTCCAGTTCACGGGAATCAGTTTTCTCAAACCAATCTCATATAGACGCTGGCACAATAGTCAATATGCATTGCTTTCTCATTTCTGGAATCAACAAGTCAGTATTCTATCTCTTTACCCTTTTCCTCTTTCTTGAAAATCAAGAGGAAGCAAAAAACTATAGTGCAACCATTACAGAGTTTATAGGGTACGATATTTAGATAAGCTTTTTCTTTTGGAAGTAACGCTTTAAATGCCACAGCTGCAAACCAGAAACCACAATGCAAACACCAAGGGACATGATACTAAACCATGCTACTCTCCCATTGGTTCTTTCACTGACTTCCCTCATTTCTGCTTCCCTGCAAGTTGGTAACAATGAAAGGAAGGTTAAGTGTGAGTTCTACCGCAGCACGACCACTTACACATCCCGCATTCAAGAATTTTCACAGTAAAATACTAAACCACATACCCAGATTCCATCCGCTATTCAATTTGCTGTTAGAAATGATAAACCAAACTCAATTAGGATTAGGATTAGAATCTATATGTTTTACAATTGTGTTTTTTTCTAGGAGTTAGTATTCCTATAAAGCTTAGGATTATCATCATACTCATTGTCCTTAGTCAGTTTAGGTTTTAAAGAGTGCCACAGTGTTGCTAGGTTGCGTTGTCTATTATGCAAGAACAGAAAAATAAAGAGTTTTGTGATTGTGATAAAGAGTCTCTTGTTTTTCATAGTGAACTGCAGTTATTTGTGTTTGTGATTGGTTTGGGAAACTTTATTGGTAATATTTAATTACAGATTTCTCTAACTCCTACTTAAAGAATCTAATCGAAAGGTTAACATTCCTTTTTTTTTTTTAATTATGTCAATACCAGTCCATTTTACAGGTTACAACTAGAAACTGTCAGAAAAATGAAGTCATTTTTATGCTTCTTCACTCAAATTACCAAATCTGTTAAACACTGACAATTATATGCTAATCTGGATTGACTCTCTCTCTCTCACACCAAGGGGGGAAAGTAAATCTGAATATGATTAGAACGGAAGGCAAATATGTGTAGCCTCTACTTTAAATCAAAAGTATAGACAATGCGAGAGTTTTACCTTCCCTTGAGATAGATTAGATTCTTATGAATGGCTTCCACTGCTCCTTCGAGTCTCCTTAGGTCAAGTTCAACACCCTACACATGGTTATACAAAAAGTCAATTCATGCAAAATTAAATCCCTTCTATAATTGCAGGCTCTGTAGACCAACTACAGTACAGAATGCCCACAAGGTGCAGCAATTTAAGGAACTTGCCTCAATTTTTTCCTTCCTTGCCACTGAATCCCAATCCTTTGCTGCAATTCCAATTTTCCAGTCTAGACTCAAAGTAGTGGTTTCCGCATGTTGATCATGAGTATCGAGCCAGAAACATGCCATGTAGTTACCAGCTTCTGTGGTTGTAAATGCAAACTGACCATGTGTTACATTTTCAACGTGGTGAAGATTGTTGCCATACGGCGATGTTACCTAAAATAAGAGACATGAACTCCATAAGTCACACATTAAACAATTCCAATCGAGAAAAATAAAGGCTGCCTCCAGGGACACCATTCTGACCATCTCACTTTGCAGGTGTTCTCCATTCTCCACAGCCTTCCGTAATATAATACTTATGCCTATGCTACAAATTTAAACTTAAAGAGAAGATAACACAATGTACCTGTCAAAGAGACTTAAAATCCATCATCTCCATAAAGTCCATAATAACATCCTACAAATGTCTAAACAATGGTTTTCCAAAGAACCGTGCGTTAAAAAAATTTAAAACTAGTGGTTTGAAGATACGCTAAAAATATTCATGTCAAGATTTCCATGTGGAATTTATGCAGTGAGCCCTTTAAATCACACTTCAGGTTCAGGGAATTATCTTATCAAGGCTAACTCATGAGAAGCCTGTAGGAGAACTGATAATGTTAAAAGGAAGGAAGGAAATACAAAAAAGTCAATCATGTCATTTTTCTAAGCATACCATTCTACTACCTCCAAAATATAGAACTCAGTTCATTCATCCCTTCAATTTTCAACATTTTAAACTCCAACTCAAAAGGTTCTAAAAAGTCAAATCTTAAATGCCTCCACTACAAGTTTATCAGCTACTCCAATTTCAGAACACTAGTAAGCATTAGAAAACAAAAAATAAAACTTTTAGCTGATTTCATTGGCAGTTGATACCATATTGTAAAGTACTCCTATCTCATGATTTCTTTAATCAATGCATTCAAACGCGTCGGGAGACAATGGCAGTCATAAAAAGGTACGGGCAACCATTTTAACCATCCATAATAAATTTTAATCAACACGGTAAAACACAATTGCTACAATCAAAGGTAACAAGCAACTTGACAAACGAAAACAAACCATTTCTAATATATAACCAAGAAGACATTACAAATAAAGTTGTTATATATATATATAAAGCGATGGTCTCAGATCCTCAACTTGTTGTGTTAAATGGTTCATTGAATATGGTATCAGAAACTCTTTGACCAGGTAGTGTAGAATTCAAATCACAAGGTAGAGGTGGGTTTGTGTCAGGGAAATGTTTCAGAAATATACATAGCTCATTATCAGACTCTCACCTGTAAACTTGAGCTTAAAGATTGATTGATTATTAGATCATGTTTAGTTTGCTCTAAAATTGGAAATGGAATAAATTTAATAGGATTCCATTATTTAGTTTGATTAACAAGGAACACAAGATTAATTTTTAATGTCACCAACAGATTCTATTTAGTAGATTTAGGCATCTACTTTTACCCTTTGATTGAAAAAGGAGAGGAAGGAAAATATTAGAGAAAGGTACCCTTTGATTGAAAAGGGAAATAATAGAGGAAAATAATGAGGAATTGTTAACCTTCATTCTATAGTTATTTTCCACCCTTGTTTGAAAAGAAATCTATTTTCCTTTGTTTGAAAAGGGCAAAAAATTTTAGAGGAAAGGAAAAATTATTAATGAAAATTGACAATTACATCATCACTTGAATAATGAGCTAGTTTCAAAAAGGTTTAAAAATTTGTTAAAATGAGTAAAATATGTGGGTCTCGTAAGAAAAAAGAAAGTGAAATACTACTTCTTTCAATATTTTACTATTTTCCTCCTCTTTCTCAAGAGAAAAATACATTTGCCTACATATTTTCCATTCATTTTCCTACCTTCAGGGAAAAAAAAAATCATCCAAATAAAGGGTTAAGTGAACCAAACATATCCAAGACTCCATTTGGTAAACGATAATGAAGCGTGATCAAATGCATTTCTAATATGAAATTAGGCTAAAAATGCATTTGATTATAATACATTAAATTTCATTAAGGCTAACATAACAAAGTATGGGCAAATCTACTTGGAGAATTGGGGGTGTGAGTGTTGGTCATGTACCCCAAAACTTTTGAAAGTTCAACTTTTCTCCCCATAACATTCCGATCAAATGCTATACTGCTAACCCTTGCAATGACAATTATAGCTAAAACTTAGAACTCGTTTTGCCTCTTTTTTTTTTTTCCTCACTACAACATCATATATTCATAACATTAAAACTTAAAATTATCTACAGAGCATGTATTAGAATAATTACAAAAAATCAACTACATGGCAACAAAAAAAAAATTGGTAAAACAAAAAAAAAAATAACATTTTAATCTAACTAGTTAGATAAGATAAAAATTCATCAAGTAAATTGACTTGAAGAAGAAAAAGCAGGAAATTGGAATTAAATTGAAGTGCAGACGTACCCGAACAGAGACAGTAGGTGTGCGTTCCGGTCGATCTTCGTTAATAACATAGTAATCGGCCAAAACAACAACGTTGTTCTGGATCTCCTCCGATAAACACTTGGTTCCTGTACTAGGAATCGTTAACCATATAGCTTCTGCTACTGGAATTAGATTGAGATTATTAAAAAATAAACATATCAATATTAGTATTGACGAAACTGCCAGTGCAGCGCGTGGGTTACAGCTTTCCGCCATGAAAGAACAAAAAGAGCCAGCACAGAAATCTTTGATTCAACCGAAGTTTAGATCTTGTGATGCGTTTAGTCGTATTTTGAAGTTGTAGAATTCAAATTAACTTTGGAACGACTAGAGTTTGCGCGTGGGACTTGGACGTGAATTGGCGGCAGATGACGCAGTTTTGACAGTTTGTCCAATTGCGTTTGAGTTTGTCGGTCCAATTAGGACAGTGTATGTGATACCAAGGTTTTAGCCCACGCGCATGTTACACGAGTGATGTTTTCATTACTGCTTTCGCATTTCGCGTGATCTTTACAAGTCGATATGTCTTTTACCGTTGTTTTGTTTTTCTTTCTTTTTTAATTACAATAAAAAAATACACGGTTAGACAGTAAGATCCAACCGTATATTTTTCATGATTGGATGAAATATTAATCTATTTCATATTATTTATCATATTTACAATATTTCACTTTTTTTTTTAATTATTAAATTTATTTAAATTATAATAAATTATTAGATAAATTGATTATATTATTTTTTATTTAATATTAATTTTATAATAAAATTATTAAATTAAAATAGTAATTATTGAACATATATAAATGGTAAATTTAAAAAAAAATATTTATCACTCTTTAAAAACATAAATAGGATAAAATATTACAAATCAGAAATAATAATTAACCAGAATAAGTTTCAGAATTTTATCCTATTTAATTTTATATAAATAAAACTGTTTTCAATATTTCACAACCAATAAAGAAAAAAACTAACCATTAAATCTTTCTATAATATAGTATAATTATAATATAAGTATTAAATAGTTTAATTTTGAAAATAGAGACCTTTACCAATGCAATTAATGAAAATTTAGCAATTATTTCCACTGTTTTAAAACATAAATTTAGAATTTTTTTTATTTCAAAATACAAGTCATTTTCAATATTATAAAGAGTAATCTTATTTATATTAAACAATAAATAACTATTAATTTATATAATTTGACCAAGTTAGCTTTAATTTTTTTATAATAATTGTTTTCTTGGTCCTTATATAAAAATTTTAAATGATTTATATTTAGAAACAGCTCCGTTTCATAATTATAATAGTTTGTTGCAAAATATTTATTAAATTTGTGGTTTTAAGGAGCGATAAATATTTTTTATTATATTTATTATTTGAATATGATCAATAATTATTATTTTAATTTAATAATTTTTTAAAATATTGATATTAAATTATGAATACTATAATTTATTTATTTAATAATTTGGTATAATTTAAATATTTTATTAAAAATTATGAGATTTCAAATTTAATAAATATTATAAAACAGAAATAATAATTATTAGTTGAATTATTTTAGAGTCTAAGACTTGAGGTTAAGTAATTTTGGAAGATAAGCGAATAAAGGTGCCCGTAATCTTATTAGGGCTGTGTTAATGTGCTCATGTCCAAATTTCGAATAGCATCCTAATATTTTGTCGGAATATTTTTTCGTGGAGCTAACGGAGATTCGTTATTTCTTTTGAAAAAATGGTATTTAAATTAAAAGATTTTTTAATTTATAATTTCTTATCGTTTTCTACGTCTCTCTTGCCTTCTGATGGTCAGCTAACCAAACTAGTAGTGAAGTTGCTCTACTTGCTCACTGTCTCGCAACTCTTTCATGGCCAATTTCTTCCTCTTGTTCACACTCCTTGCTCTTCTCTTCGTCTCCTTATCTGCAACAACAACATCATCATCTTCCCATGATCAGAAAGAAGAAGAAAGCACTCCCATCACCCGCTTTCAACAATACCTCAGATTCAACACTGCCCATCCAAATCCCAACTACACTGCTCCCGTCTCCTTTCTCGCCTCTCTCGCCCAATCAATCGGTCTTAAAACTCTAATAATAGAATTCACTCCTAAAAAGCCCGTCCTTCTCGTAACCTGGTCAGGATCTAGTCCGTCTCTTCCTTCAATACTACTCAATTCGCATCTCGACTCTGTCCCCGCTGAACCCACAAAATGGGTTCACCCGCCTTTCTCCGCCGTCCGCACCGCCGATGGGAAAATCTTCGCCCGTGGAGCACAGGATGACAAGTGCATAGCTATTCAGTACCTAGAAGCCATTCGGAACTTGAAAGCTAAAAACTTTATCCCTACTCGAACAATCCACATCTCTTATGTACCTGATGAGGAGATTGGTGGGCTTGATGGGGCAGCCAAGTTTTTTGATTCGAAGGAATTTCGAGATTTGAATGTTGGTTTCGCCCTTGATGAAGGGCAGGCGTCAGTGAATGATGAGTTTAGAGTGTTTTCTGCTGATAGGTGGCCGTGGAACCTGATAATAAAGGCGAAAGGACAGCCCGGCCATGGTTCGAGGATGTATGATAATGGGGCTATGGAGAATTTAATGAAGAGTATAGAGATTATTAGTAGATTTAGAGAAAGTCAATTTGATGTTGTTAAAGCTGGGAAAGCAGCGAATTCAGAGGTCATTTCAGTTAATACGGTTTACTTAAAAGCTGGGATACCTTCTCCTACTGTAAGTGATTGTTTGTCAAGTATGGAACATTTCCTTGGTTATGTGTTTGTGTTAATATCAATTTTCATTGATGATAATGAAGTACTTACTTAGGGATTTGTCATGAATCTGCAACCTTCTGAGGCGGAAGCAGGGTTTGATTTAAGATTGCCTCCTACAGCAGACCCAGATCTAATGAAGAAAATAATTGCTGAAGAGTGGGCACCTGCTATACGCAACATTACATATGAGGTAAGATGATTGAACTTTAGTGATATTATTCCTGGATGAGGCCATTCAAATGTCCTGGTTATGTTTATATAGTATTTGGAATTCATTTCTTGTCAATATGATGACCTTTGTATGTTGTTATTTGTTTCACTTTTTTTTCAATTAAACAAAGGTCCTCACTGTTATTTGAGCTAAAGGTTATGCTGATGACATATTGTTCCTTAACTGAATTCTGATGGTGTTTTATCTGCTCTTGTTTTGTAATTTATCTTATTTTAATTTTGATAGCTCGAGTCCATATCGTTACCTTATACTCTCCTCTTTTGAAAATAATTTCATATAATCAAGTACTTAAACAATTAGTTTGTGACAGTTTATTCTTGAGCTATTTTCTGGTGCTGAGATGAAAGTTTATGTGGAATCAGCTAGTCCATGAGTGTGCTGACGTGTCAGAAAAAATTGCTGACATGGTATGTGGGAACCATCACTGAAGAACCCCTAGAAAAGTGAATACTATTTGATGTCCATTAAAGTGATAAATTGATTAGCATAGCTACTATATAGTGAATACCCCAGGAACTAATGCAGTAAATTGGTAGAAAGTAGTGTTCGAGAAAATTCCTTTGATAAGCCAATTATTAATGGTGGACCCAGTTGCCACATGGGTCAATTTTCCCCTAACGATTAAAAACACATATGTGGACTTAGTATTTTTCTATGGCTCTGATTTACTACCAAGATTAATTTAGCAGACTTTAGAACTTGTAAATTGTAAAAAGTATTTACTTGAATTAAATTTAGATAATCACATTATAGAAGTGTTTAATTACTGTTCAATTTGAAAATACGGATTATGCCTTTTTAATGTGGAAGGAAATGTCATGAGGTATGTTTTTGTGGAAACAACTCTTGATACTTGTTATGGAAAACTGGGAAACTGGCAGATCAGTTGATTTGTGGGGATGACGAATGTGCATGCCTGGTTTTGGGGAGCTTGTTGACTTGGGTTAGATTACTTGGATAAGTTAAATTTTTCCTTGTATGTTTATATTAATAAAATAAATTAATTTCGCTGATAACACACAAAAAAAAAAAAAAAAAAAAATGAATGTGCATGCCTGGACAGGAATAGTACAATTTGCAATTACATTAATTAATGTTTAGCAGCATTTTAAGCACATAACAGAAATTGCAGGGGCAGTAGCCACCCTTAATCTCTCCCCTGTTCTCCTCTAATTCTCCTCTCTTCCTGCCCACTCTCTCTTTTTTTTTCTTCTCTCTCTCTCTCTCTCTCTCTCTCATTCGCTCAAGATATTTAAGATTCTCTGTAAGGAGCCTTATTCGCTATTATTTTCTTATAATATATTTCCAAAAGCTTATTTGGAGAGAGGTGTTGATTTGTTATGAGAGTTGTGGTTGTATGGAAATTTGAATTGCAAAGTAGCTAAATTTGTTTGGTGGATCCAATGGAATCCTATGGATTTTGTCTCTGTTTGCTTTCTTTAAAGCATTCATCAAAATTCTGTCCTAGTTGGTAGTGATAACAGGCATATATTTTCTTGTTGCTGCAAATTAGTGAAACATGACTTAACTAGGTCTTACTTAAACTCATTCAATCATTTTTTCCCATTTTGTTTTGTTTAATTGCATGCTTATTAAACATGATTTTATTATTTCTAATTTTTCTTTGTACTAATTTTTTGTTTGCAAAGAAGAGGAAATAAACTAACAAAGTAAGAAAAATAATGAAATATATTTCACATTAAATAATCCAATTTTATCAGTTCATTTATCATTTTTTTCTCCAATTTGAGATTATTCTAATTCTATGGCCCTGGGAGGAGAATGGTGCATATTTTCCTTCATTTGATATTTTCTCTACCTTTTCCAACCAGGGAAGATCCTTTCTGTAGATATTTTCTTTCCCCCAAAAAAAAACGAAAAAAATCTCCTTTAATGACCGTGTACTGTTTTATCTTCTTGCCCTGTATTCCACTCATTTATTTTTTCAGAAGAAAGTTTCTTCATTGTTGGATGGTAGTTGGTGGTTCAGTTAGCTATGGTGCTCAATCTTTTAGCTTCAACATTCCATGTATTGGAGTTTACATTATAATGCATAGATTTTTGTACTCAAGAAATATTCAAGATGCAGGATTGCAATTAGATATGGTTATTGATTTTTCTTTTTGTCTGAAAATGTCAGAATGCAGTAGTTTGATTTCATTTTCAGTTATTGGCCTTAACTGCTCACAGGAAGAGGTTGCCTGGAATGATCCAGTGCCAATAAAAGCAGCTATATCTGCATAAGAGGTTGGGATTCACCCATCTCTGCGCGCTGTTAACTTTGATTAAATGTTTATCTACATTCTTTATTTTTGGCTCCTCTTGAATAATGTAACAGGATCATTGAAAATAAATATTATGTTTCTACAACATGATATGTCCAAAGTAGGCCTTTTGCATTCATCTTCTTCTTCTTCTTCATCATCATCATCATCTTCTTCTTCTTCTTCTTCTTCTCTGCATTTTGATTGACATTGTGTTGTGCAGTATAAGTTACTTGAATATACTTGATTAATTTTGCGTGTAATTGAAGTAATAAAAGAGGTACAAGAACCTAGGACTTCTACCGACAACATTTCAATATTAATGTCAATTAAAAGTGTGAAATTTCATGTTTTTTATTATTACTAGTATCATCCCTGCCTTTGCCTTCTCGGCAACTAAAGTGAGTGTTCGAGATAGATATCTGATTATGTATATGGCAGATAATTGAGAAAACACCCATAAGAGATTATAAGGGACAGCCATTGATGACATTGACGGATGGTTCCAATCCATGGTGGCCAGTTTTCAAGCAAGCTATCGTAGCAGCTGGAGGAAAACTTTCGAAGCCTGAAATCTTGTCTTCAACAACTGATGCAAGGTTCATAAGACGGTTGGGCATTCCTGTTTTTGGTTTCTCTCCAATGACGAACACTCCTATCTTATTGCATGACCATAATGAGGTTTAACAAGTTTGGCAATCAATTTTTCTCTCTTATTTTTATATTCAGTCTATTGGGGACCCTTTTTCAAATATTCTCGGTGATGTTTTGCAGTTCTTGAAGGATACCACATTCTTGAGGGGAATTGTGGTGTACGAGCATATAATCAGTTCTTTGAGCTCCTTTGTGGAAGTTCAGTCAATATAGACATTCTCAGTTCACCAGTTAGAAGCAGAATAAATAGATAAAGATATTGCTGTATCGGTATCTTTTTACTAGTAAATAAAGGGATAAGATACTAATGAAAGTTTATAATTTTTGTAAATGGCAATTAATTGTTGATTTGTATATTAAGAGGCTCACACCTAATATGGTTTTGGACCCTATGGTTTGGTTTATGCCTATTGCCCACTACCTGAAGCCTATTCCACATAAAAGGTCTGGACTGGAGAACATCAAAGTCGTCTTGCAAAGCTCACCCCTCATATTTAATCTCACTTCTAAGTATTTTTGGCATTGAGGAAAATAATTTGTTGAAAACAATTATTGGAGTTTGTTAATATTTATTTCTTATATAAATTTTAGTCATAAAATTTTCGAAACAGTTTTAACACTGAAACTGTTTTTACTGACAATACTAGAAAAATTTTTTTTCTTGTTTTGACCTTAACACCAAATGGGTTTTTAGTTTCCTATGTAAATGTTATGAAGGCTATGCGATGACACAGACGGGAAAAATTGAACCTCTCATCTACCAGTTTGTGTATGGATTACATTGAACAAGTCTATGCATATGGCCGGTTCGGTTCGGTTCAGTTCCGTGAAAAGTTTTAAAATTTGGGTCTGGTCCTATATACAATTATGTTGTTTCTAACATTTCAAAGTTCAATTGTATTAGAAATAATTTTATAAAAAATTACAAATTTCAAGTCTCAAGTAGCATTTTGTATCCATTAATCATATATGTTTGGGTATGAGATTTTCAATAATGAACCATAATCTTTTTACACCATCAGTATGAGGTCAATCTTACATCATAAACGCATAAAAAATCCATCGGCTTTTACTTTTTACAATAGAATTATGTAGGGACTCTGCACTTATATTAAAAAGCAAAGAGCAAAAGCTGATACACTTTTATGTACATAACTGGTAATCTGTCTGATATACGATGTGCATGATGTACAATTTTTCAAGAAATACCTAATTGAAGCACAAACACCCGCCACTGATACGATATTGATACGAGACGGCGTACCAAAAACCTAAAGGGTGAATGCTTTGGGTATTTGGGTACCTGTTTTTTAGATGAGAGGTAGGGTAAGTAACGGACACAATCTGTTTGATTTTCCAGGGCTATTTTATCTAACATATGATGAAAGGTACTTGGAACAAAATTCCATCCTCAACACATAATTATTTGTTTACGTATATGGACTTTTCTGAATTCAATCTTAGCTTTTTATGGCCAAAAATCTACCAAATGTCGGCATTCCTTTCCATTCCATGCCAACACTTTTTCCCTCTTTCATGTCAGTCCAAAAATATAATGCATCATCCATTTTGAAAAAAAAAAAAAAAAAAAAAAAAGCTTATTATGTACATACAAGATAAAAAGAGAGAGTTAGGTCAACAAGTTCACCCCCCAAAGATAATATAAAATATCATTTTTTTTCCCTAATGATCAGTATAAATTTAAGTCTTTTACTAAAGTTACTTGAGATAAAGTAAATTTGACATTTTGATATAAAAATTGACACGTACGGATCGCGGCTTATATGATTTGTGCATTTCATAACCGTTAATCTGAATATATAGTCATAAATTAAAAGAAACTCAATTTTGATAGAATAAAATACTAATTTGATGAATATATTACGTTAGCCATTAGTATGGATATGGTGGTTGTGAAAGATACGTGCACTTTTATATATTGCATATAATGAAATGAAACCATTTTTCCTGGAAGTTTCACTTTATCTTGAATTCTATCAAAAGCAGAAGATTTGATTCTTTTTCCTCTGATAAAAACCTTACCCACATGGATCTTGCCTGTTCATCCTCCAACACTCCAATTTAACTTTCTTTGCACCTTCCTATTCCTATTCCTATTCCTGTCCATACCCATTTTTTCCTGCAATTTTTCCTGTGCTGATTGGGAAGTGACAATAGTCTAATCTTGCCATCTGGATTTTTGGCCTCTACTTATCTATATCTCCATTCCAGCTGGTCCTACTCTTCCTGTTGGCTGCCAATGGTTGCTCCTTTAATGCACATTATTATTATTATAATCTGTTGCTTTCATATGCATGCAAGGTACGGAAAGATTATGGGTACGGTGCCAGTTAAGAAGAAGATACATTCTTGAGCTCAGAAAAATTTTGCAAGTACATTAGCATTGTTTTGTATTATTATTACAATTATATGGCAAGTTGCGCTGCGGAAGATTAGAGAAGTCACTACCAAATAGCAACGTATCTATCTTCATTTATATGGTAGGGACTTCAGACTTAAGAATATATATATATATATATATATATATATATATTCAATTTGAGTGAATCTACATTAGGGTTAGGGTTAAAGTTGTTTATATATTCAATATTTTAAGATATATTATATCTCTAACCCTCTATTATACTGTATAATGTTGATTTGACAATGATTAATATGCAATAGCGAGTAAAAAGATTACTCATTTGAAGGAGTAAAATCAAATATGCAATAGCGAGTGAACCAAGAATTTGAAGCAGTAAAAGGTAAAAAACACATTTAACTAGAAAATATGGGAATTCTCTCGAGAATTTTTAACTCCTAACCCACATTGTCCACCACATATATATATGTCACATGCCAATGACATTCTTTGCTTTTGATGATCAACGAGTTCCAATTTTCCCCTTTCACAACGCTTAGGGTAACTCAATATAATATATATATATATATGCATCTTGACCTAAGTGAATATCTAAACCTTAATTACAAACATTTCAAGTTTTGGCAGCTGAAACAACTGCTCCCATGTGGTACAACAAAGCTCTTCAAAGGTAGAGTTAAATTAGGTAAGAGTCTAGAAGCCATGAGACAGAGAACTAGTAATTTGGTTTTACTAAGGTTTGGACCAATTAATGCTCAAAGGTAACTAGCTTATCATCCTTATATATCCTTTGTGAGGTTTGATTTAGCCTTTTGGACTAAGCCAAATATATATTTTTTTTTTTAATAAAATAGAAAGCTGGATCTCAAACCCAAGTTTCTTCATACTTGTATGAATAGTAATCAGTTGGGTTAGTGCCCAATTGGCTTCAAAATATTTATTTAATTAATATTAATTATTTGAATCACAATCACAATAAGCCTGTCTCAAATCAGTTACCCTAAATTAAGGTCAAAGTAATTGAAGTATGAAGAAGCTTTGTTATAATAATACTAATCGAGAAATTTCCTTCTAACTTCAAACAAACAAAGTCATTGTCATATTCCTCAATTTCTGACACAATTAAAAATAAAAATAAATAAACAAAGATTAGGAGTGTGGGATGAACATGTGATGTGTTTAATTAAAATAAATATGTAGATTAATTATTTAAATGTGAATGCTGGTGTCACCCACCTGGTGATCATAGGGTATCTCCAATTAAGAAATTCATTTAGGGTTTCAAGTGAGGCAAAAGGAACAGAGGAATAGTACGGATTGACGACACTATTCTTTTCACACGTTAATTATTATTGGAAAAATAAATTCTATAATATTCTTCTCTTTCTCGTAGTTAATTTTATTTTAGGGTAATTAAGTTGCTATAATTGCAAATTAATTCATGTTCACATGTGATGTTTAAATAATTAATGAGTTTTTGTTTGTGAATAATTTACTTATTAATGTGATTAATTAAAAGAAATAATGTTGTTTTTTTATTAAAATTAAAATGTCAAATGTTGACTTGTTAAACGTTTTTAAGAAGAATAACTTAATAGGATCTAATAAGCAAAAATATTTCTGAATTTTACAACTTGTTGCAATTATAATCTATTTTTTAAAATTTTGACAATTATATCCTAAAATAAAATATATGTACACTCTCAACTAATTAATCAATTTATAATCTTTTTTCTAATTTCTCTTCTTTTAAATAGAATGGAAACTAGAAAAAAAATATATGTTAATACTGCTTTCTTTAAAAAAAAAAATCACGTGTTTTATTAATTATTCAACATTACCATTACATCTTTGAGAAAATAAAATTATTTTGGCATCAAGAATTTTTAAATTATTTTTTATATTTTTTCCTTGTATATTTTTAAATTAATTTAATTTTAAAAAAAAAAATCTAAACAGAAACTTAGAGACATACTCCGTTGTCACAATAAAATAAAATAAAATAATTACATATATTATAAAATTTTAAATTTAAATAAATATTATTGAATACCATTAGAGATAAAATTCATATATTGTTGAATAATTTAGTAATTAATTTATTGTAAAATTGAGAAATAATCGAATGTGTCCGAAATTTGGTTTATGTATGGCAATTAATCTTAATTTATTAAGTAAAACATTGATTCTTTTCATATAATTAGTTTGTTATTATAAAAATGAGAAATAATCCAATTTAACTTATAAATGGAAAATAATTATTTTCCAATTAAAATATGAATACTTTTGATGTCTATAAATTAATTATGAACTGAAAAATCAAATGTAATATAAATGAATTTCCAAAAATGTATAACCTAACAGTTAAATATAATTATGGTAATAAAGAAAAATCAAATTTTACCTTGGGTAAATACCAGCTATAGAAGCTCAGAAAGTGAAAAAGGTTATGGGTGCCTTAAGCTTAACAGATGGTAAAATGTAAATATCTTGCAATAGGCGTTAAAGTATTATTTTCACCATAAGTAAATCCCTATATTTTAAAGAAATCCATTAAAAAGAATTTCCCTAACAAAGTTGTGGGTGAAGTCCAGAGTAGCTGAGAGGATAGTCACTTATAGAAAATTAGAGTAGTTTTCTAGAATTTTTTTTAAAAAAAAAAATTAGAAAATAGAGTTTTGTGTCTAAATTTATTAATTTTCCATTTCAAGAAATGGAAAAAGAAGAGTTTTTGAATTTTTCAAAATTTAACTAAGTTTTCAAAAGTAAATTTAAGTTGCTTTTTATTATTTAAAAAATTCATATTTTCTAACTGGTTTTCATAAAAAAATAGATTTTTCATTGTTTAGATATAATGAAAAATATTTTTATTAAAATTATAAAAAATATTAAATAATGTAATTAATTTTTTATTAAGCTTTAATATGTAATTAATTTTTACCACATATATTTACAATGATAATATTTATTTTAAACGATTATAAAATGATAAAAATTGATGTTCATATTATAAATAAATTGAGAATTTAAAAATTTTAAATAAAAAATTTTCTAGTATACGTGTTTTTCATTTTATTAAAAAACTGAAAATACAAAAATGTTTAAACACACTATTTCAGACGTGAAAAAGTGTATAGCTCCTTTTTACATTTTCCTCCTTTTCTTTAAAACGATTAGTTAATTTTTTTTTAATCATTTTATTAATTACTAAGCTAATTAATCAAGAGTAATAGGCTAATACAATATGACATGTCAAATATGCATCAAGCCACCAAGCCATTTTAAATGTATTTAAACGTAATTTACCACTCTAAATAAGAGATTTTGATAAATAATATAATTAATAAACTGATTTATATCTGTGATTCCTTCCTTAAGTTACATTTTTTAAATAAAAAAAAGAAAAAATTTTAAAAAATTAGTGGCAAAAATGGCCAATGCTCAACCATAAATAGCAACAACTTGTATTAGAAAGTTGGTAAAACAACAAAAAAAAAAAAGAAAAGAAAAAGAAAAAGCCTGCAACCTTAAAAAAAAAATTAGAAGAAAAGACCAAAAACAAAAACAAACATATAGAACTCAAAATCCAATTTCAACATCAAGTGTGAAACTAAAATCCCAAAAAAAGTAGCAAATGGCACAAAAAGGGGAATGTGTACCTAAAATTGAAGGACCACGACCCTCCACACCCCATGCAATTGTGTGCTGGCAAGTGAAAAAAAATGATAGTCCTTGCCCTCGGTTTTAGACTCTACGTATCTTAACATCCCTACAAATAAAGAAAAGTGTCCTAAAATTTTAAAAAACAAAAGACAAAGTACCCTAAAGTCAATTCGTACAGGCGTAAGCAAGCAAAGACCCTTAGACCCATATGTCCTTTACTTTTATTTATTTGCGTTATAATCCAAAAATCTTTTGATAGTGAAATATAAAAGAGAAATAATATTGCATGACGCGGTTTTAGAGCTTGCATGACAGTGAAGCTCCAGCTGGTTGTGTTTTCCCTCCTCTCCTCTGCCTAAGTTTTGGGCTTTACTGTTAAGACTGCGCGTATATTGATAATAATAATAATAATTATAATAATTATAATAATAATTATCTCAAAAAGGCACCTATATAATCATTCTCCAAAAAATAAAATATAAAATATTAAAAAAGCAACTACTTCAAAGCATCATGCAGCCTGCAGATCCTGGAAGTTGCCTTCTACAGAGAATCCTATGTTTTATATTCTTTTTTTTTTTTTTTTTTATTTTTTTTTTTTTATTTTAGAAATTGCAAGACTACCTCAAAATGGAAATTAATGTCATGTCGGAAATACCCTTTTGCCCTTTCTTGTGTTGTTCTTGTTAATTAGAGATTAATTGTTTATTAAAGTGGGAAATGAGGAAGGTTTCTTGCTATGTAAGTTGATGATCAAGAGAAAAAAAAAATAAAAAAAAATTCTAAAACAGTAATGCGCTTTTGGTTAACTTTTTCCATGTTGGTCTTTCATTGCTGCATGTGGGTTAGACTCTTATTGTGATTACCTTTCTCTCTCTCTCTCTCTCTCTCTCTCTCTATATATATATATATATCTTGAAAAAAGAAATAAAGAAGAAAAAGACCATATATTTGTGCAAGACTTCCTGAAAAAGATGAAGAAATGAAAATCTGTAAATTATAAAATCAATAAATTAATTAGTTAACTTGTTAAGTACTCATATTACTCCCACATTTGCCAAATTCTATATATTTGCATTGCTTTTAATAGTCTGAAAGGTGTAATTTATGTAAAACGTAAAAATTTTTTATCATTCCAAAGTGTAAGTGTATTTTTCAAAAATCGAATTTGTATTTTTACCCTTATAGATATTGTATTGATTGTAATATTATTATTTGTTATATATAATATGATGTAATTTAATTATCTGGCATTGGTTTGACCAGGCTTTGGAAAGACAAGTCATTTTCACATAAATCTTCCAAATATAAAATATTAACATAAATTTTGAATTTGAATGAGCTTGAAAATGTCTGTCACCCATTTTTACATTCAAGCGTTTGTGTTAGGAAACTACTGTACTGTTCCTTTACTAGAAGAAGAAGAATTTGGTAATTTCATATTGTTATAACCTGGCCCCAACTATCTATAAATACCAAACCTTTGTCTCTCATTTCAGTTCCCATCTCATTCTTTTTCCTCACATCATCATCTCTTTCAAAGAACCAGTTCAAGAAAAGAAAAAAACAAGTTTTTCCTAGCAAGATTCAAGATCAAGAAAAGTGAAAAAAAAAAAAAAAAAAAAACATATTTCAAGAATACTACTCTTATTACTGCTACTGAATCAAGATCCATCAAGAAAGGAGCTTATCAATGGTGAAGAGTGAGCACAAGATCCAATCAGAACCGTCCAATAACAAGAAAATGTCATCCTCGTCTTCATCATCATCAGCAGCAAATAAAAAGAAGTATAAAGGAGTAAGAATGAGAAGTTGGGGTTCTTGGGTATCAGAAATAAGAGCACCAAATCAAAAAACAAGAATTTGGTTAGGCTCTTATTCTACACCTGAAGCTGCTGCTAGAGCTTATGATGCTGCTCTTTTATGCCTCAAAGGCTCTTCTGCTAATCTCAACTTCCCTCATCTTTCTTCTTCCAATTCCCATTTTACCCCTGACACTGTCATGTCCCCTAAATCTATTCAAAGAGTTGCTGCTGCTGCTGCTGCCAATAGTTTTGCCGACAATGCCACCCCCACCACCACGGTCACTACCACCACCACCACCACCACCAACACTTCCCCATCACCATCCTCATCAATGTCCTCCTCACCGTCGGATCAACTTGACTATGATGACGTGTCACTAATGCAGTCTTTTGGGTCATATGAAAATGAGGCTCCTATTATTCACAAAATGCTGGAATACTCTTCATGGTATAATTTTGAAGATCAGCTGCAACTCCAATCACCAAAGTTTCTTGATCATCAAAGTTTCATGTTCAATCCCCCAATGGTGACCATCGATGATTTCTTCGAAGGTGATGATCTTCGACTGTGGAGCTTTGCAGAGTAGTACTTCAATTTTTTTTTTTTTTTTTTAAAAAAAAAATCATATTCTTTTTGTTCATTAATTCATATTATTTTTCATGTATTTTGGTGGAAGACATTATTATTACTGACAAAGTGACATATAAGTTAATATGTTAGTGTATTCATTTGTAGGAAAATAGAATTAATAGAAACTCACATGGGGGAGGAAACATTTTTTTGGACTTCCTCATGTGAGTGTTTCCTATATATTCAATTCTTATGTACTATTATCCAAATATATGTTAAAATTATGTGTGTGTTACTATTATTTAAATTGTCATTGAATAAAATTAATTTTTAGTAATTTCTTATTCTATAATCTAGCACTATCCAATTAAATTAATTTATGTAAATTCAATAAATGGATATTACTCTCTATCTCTAATTATTTAAAAGTTACTTTATTCTGAAATAATTTGTCGTTGCAAGAATTATAAAAAGTATTAATTATTTATTTTCTCAATTTTATTTTTATATCTGCTAAACACACTTTAAAATCTTTTTTTATCTTTCTGAGTAGCAGATTAATGAAAAACAAATTATTGAGATTGAGATAAAAAGGTAATTTAATTAAATTAATAAATATTTTATTGTGCTAATGTAGATGATTTAATCTCTTTTTTTACCCTTGGAACAGAACAATATCCATTTGAACTCACTGTTTTTATTTTAAGATAAAAATGCACGAGCAATTTGATTAGTTCCATGGACTTGGGAGAGAGCAAATTACTTGAAACTTGAAAGTTCGTTTTGCTTGGTGAAAGTGTCAGATTATGAATAATTACAAGTAATTAAACTAATTAAATTTGTAATTTGTGCAGTACCATAATATTACAAACAAGTAAATCTAGGAAAGATTTAAGATTGTTGTTATATAAATGTCATCATCTTCCAGTATATCTGGAACTCGAATTTCAACTGCGAGTCAACCTTTTGCACTGCAGGATATGACATTTTGCCCACAAAAACAACAAAAAAACAATAGTAATAATTGATATATCCTTTCGTTTTCTGAAACTGCAAAATTCATCGAATCATCGATTCTGATATCTTTGTGGTCCAAATACGCAAATTTAAATTGCATAGTTTTTTTTTTTTATTTTTGCAATAAATATTTAAAGTTGGAAATTTTCAAATTAGTATTTTTGCAATAATTATATAATTTTATTCCGGAACAATTTTCTTCAATTCAAAGAGAGATGTGAATATAACTTTCTTTAAGGAAATAAATACATTGATTTAATTTTTATATTTGATTTCCTAAAATTATTTAGTTATTTTGTTGATAAGTATTTTTATGAAATAACAAGCTTACATATGATATGTCTTAATCAAAATCAACTTTATGAATGACAGGATTAGATTGAACCCAAATAATTACTTTTTGGATGGCTGGTCAAGACTTCAGAGTAAGTTGAGTGTGTGAAATGTGAACCAGTTGCTTAAGCCAAGACCACATGACCTGTCCTTCAGTGACTCATGGGTTTAAGGGTATGGTGTCCCATTCTTAAATTTGTTTCTTTCAATGTTCTACATTGTATATAGCCCCTTCTAGTTATGCACTAAATGGGCCATGTTACTTACTTTTTATTTTTCTTTTTTTCCTAAAAAAATAAAAAAATAGACTCCATTCCTTAGATTATAGAAATTTGGGCCATAAAAAGATACTATCAAATGGGCCCACAATAGTCCTATTTGTTGTTGTCTGATTTGAATGTATAGTACATCTCGACGTGAGAAATACACAAACACATCATGTGATCTAAGATTCATCAATCAATACTAAAATTCACTACTTCTAATTAGATAGTATATATATATAACATGGAATGATCTCAAATTCAATTCCTTAGGCAGATAATCCAATATTAGTACACATCTAATTATAGAATATGGATGTGTTACACAAAACAGCTACATGTGTGTGTATTATTCATGTTTTTAGAATTAATTCAAAGACATTATTCCAAATTAATAGGGAATTTGCATCGGAAAACCCATGGTGAAGAAAGTTTTTTTCCTTGTTATAGTAATTAACAAAAATATATTTGGGCCTAAACTGAGATTATTCAGGGCATTTTACTGTAATTAGAGACTAATGGATGAATCGTCAAATCAACAAGATAGCTTTGAGTGTAGTTTTCTTTTGATTTGATTGAGTTGTAGGCTCCATTTGAGAAAAACGAGCAAACTTTTTTGAGAGTGAAGTAGAATGGTTCTATTTTTATTTTGAAAAAAAATACATTACGTGTCATATTTATTTTATTCTTTTTTCCTCGTAATTTCTTTTCGCAAAAAGATTTTTTATTCAATAATAAATATAATGGATATTGATGTTTATCCGAATAGCATTCTCTCCGTTATCAATTGACAGGGTCAAAGATATTCTATCTAATTATTTTTTTTTTTTTATCGATATGTGTTCAAAGTAATCATATAAGAATTAAAATAAAAAATTTCTTGCATTATCGAATGGAAAAATGCACATAACCTTTTCATTTGAAACCTATTTTCCGTAATTTCAAAAGATTTCCACTCAAAATTATCTGGAACAATGTACACATTGATCAAAATTTGATAAACCCTAATGTTATTTTAATTACTTTATGTCATACTCACCAATTGGGCCAGTTCTGGCCCAAGCTTGAATTGGACTAGGAAAGCCTAAAAAAAAGCCCGGAACAACCGATTCTTGACCCAACCCTTAACTCTCAAAACCACGTCGTTTTAGGTCTAACCCTAGCATAGTCGGAAATGGGCGTGAAATAGATTGTAGTAATCGTCTTCTTCGCTTCTACTATTGTTACCTCTTCTTTTCGTCGACAAGCAGATTACTTCGAAGAACACGTATGGGTTATACAAAAGACCAGCTCCTTACTCGATTGAAGGTTCGACCCTTTATTCTTCACTGTTATTTATTTATCGTTGAGAATTGACTGGATTGACTGAAATCTGATCTGGGTTTCCTTTGTTTTGCTTTTTTTGTTGTGTTGATGTTGATTTTCATCATCGTTTGCTTAATGGGCTTTATATTCTCTTCGTCTCAAGTGTAAAGGGATCAATTATAAAGCAAAAGTTTTTCCCCCTCGTTGCTAATTCGGTGTCAATGTACAATGCAAATGGTATATTCGTTGCATTTTATATTAAATTATTCGTAGTGTTTTGATTAATGATAATTTCCTGAATATCTCCTTTCAAATGATGTCAATGAGCATCTAGCATTCTAGCTGTGTTAGAGTAGCTCAAATTGGGCTAGGAGATGCCCTATTCAAAAGAAGAAAAATTGCATTAACTAATTTTTTTCGATTATGAGTTGGGGACTTTTGCAAGTTACTGTAGAAATATTGGCTAGCTTGCTCTTGTAAAGAACTAGCATTTTTCTTTTTGATCTTGAGCTGTAATTACTTGAAAAGAATTCTTTTTGGAACATTGCAGGATTTCTCTATTCCATTCTGTGTTCTGAATTCTTTTAACTAATATACTCATTGGCTTGTTTTTAGGAGCTTCAAATTGATTTTGCTCAGTATGAACATCCTGCCGCTTTGACAGTTGAAGAACAGGTGAACTTGGGGGGGGGGGGGGGGGGGGGGGGGGGGGGGGGGGGGGGGGCGGGGGGGCGGGGGCGGGGGGGGGGGGGGGGGGGGGCCGGGGGGGGGGGGTGGGGGGGTGGTGGGGGGGGGGGGGGGGGGGGTGGGGGGTGGGCGGGAGGGGGGGGGGGGGGGGGG
>CANUEP010172439.1:0-19912 GCA_947857235.1 Jatropha podagrica
TCCTCGTAATTTTCCGGACGTTTCAAGTACCATATTGGCATATTTCTGATGAACTTCCAAAATGGCCTTTGGTCCGGCCGGGCTGTTTGCAGTCCGGAAAAATAGGCTTTTGAGCCTGAAAAAATTGAGTGTTCACAATACCATGCTGATTCTTTCACCCTATGTCATGGCAATGGGCGTATATATGGTTGGAATGAATTTGGTATCACCATATATGTCTCACTTTCGTTCTTACATACCACATGATTGAGGAAAATACTAACCACACGTATATCATACTCGCATGTATAACACAATATCTCACTATCTCGTGTACCTTTATCCCCCCAATGTATTTAATGTAATCTATAACGATTATATGGATTATCCTTATCCACTTACTAATTTGACATCATACATAAGTGGCATATGTCATTTATCATACTAGTAGCTAATTAGACAATTATGGATAGGTAATCTACCATATACTACATCATATCCTATGTTTATAAACTTCCATATTAGGAGTTCGGTAGAGTTAAGCTGGGATCAGTGATCCTATATTAGATGTCAGTATAATAGCCTTAGCCATAGAATGGTACGGCAAGTTGTTAACTGCAGTGTAGCCATGATACATTTTATGAACAAGGGGGCCTATATGGACTTGGGGTAATTAAATACATATTTGCTAGGAAACTAGTAATATAATATCTATGAGCAACATACTAATTTTCGCTAGGGTAAGAACTATGCTATATATACCATGCTAATTCTTTCACCCTATGTCATACCAATGGGAGTATATATGGTTGGAATGAATTTGGTGTCACCATATACGTCTCACACTTGTACTAACGTACCACCTAATTGAGGAAAACACTAACCACACCTATATTATACCCCATCTGTATAGCATAATATATCACTACCCCGTGTACCTTTGTCCCCACAATGTATTTAATGTAATCTATAATGATCGTATGGATTATCCTTCTCCACTCACTAATTTGACATCATACATGAGTGGCATATGTCATTTATCATACTAATAGCCAATTAGACTATTAAGGATATGTAATAAACCATATACTACATCATATTCTATGATCATTGACTTTTATGGCGATTGAGTATGATTAATACCAGATAATATCGGACCTAACTGGGGTAGAGTTAAGCTGGCATCAGTGAGCCTATATTAGATGTCATTGTAATATTCTTGGCCACAAAATTGTGCATTATATCCACGTGGGGGGGGGGGGGGGGGGTTATATGGACTCAAGGTCAATAAATACATACATGGTGGGAAACCATTAATATAATGTCCAAGAGCAACATAATACCAATGGGCATATATATGGTTGGAATGAATTTGATATCAGCATATATGTCTAACTCCTATACTAATGTATCACATGATTGAGGAAAACACTAACCACGCGTACATCATAACCCCATCTATAGCATAATATATCACTATCCCGTATACCTTTGTCCCCACAATTTATTTAATATAATATATAACGATTATATGGATTATCCTTATCCAGTCACTAATTTGACATCATACGTAAGTGGCATATGTCATTTATCATACTAATAGCCAATTAGACTATTATGGATAGGTATTCTACCATATACTACATCATATCCTATGTTTATAGACTTCTATGGTGATTCAGTATGATTAATGCCATATAATATTGGAGAAGAGTGGGGTAGAGTTAAGTTGGCATTAGTGATCCTATATTAGATGTCATTGTATTAGCCTTGGCCGTTGAATTGTGTGGCAAGTTATTAACTTCAGTGTAATCATGATACATTATATCCACGTGGGGGGGTTATATGGACTTGGCGTGAATAAATACATATATGGTGGGAAACTAGTAATATAATGTCCAAGATCAACATACTAATTCTACTTCAAGTAGGAACTAGGCTATATATACCTTGCTGACTCTGTCACCCTGAGTCATACCAATTGGCATATATATGGTTGGAATGAATTTTTTAGCACCATATATGTCTCACTCCTTTACAAACGTATCACATGATTGAGGTAAACATTAACCACACATATATCATACCCCCATATAGAGCATAATACATCACTATCTCGTCAACCTTTGACCCCACAATGTATTTAATGTAATCTATAACTATTGTATGGATTATCCTTATCCACTCACTAATTTGACATCATACATAAGTGGCATATGTCATTTATCATACTAATAGCCAATTAGACTATTATGGATAGGTAATCTACCATTTACTACATCATATCCTATGTTTATAGACTTCTATGTTTATTGAATATGATTAATACCATGAAATATCGGACAGGAGTGGGGTAGAGTTAACCAGGGATCAGTGATCCTATATGAGATGTCATTGTAATAGCCTAGGCCATAGAATGGTATGCCAAGTTGTTAACTGCTGTGTAGCCATGATACATTATATCCACATGGGGGGGTTTTATGGAATTGGGGTGAATAAATATATATACGGTGGGAAACTAGTAATTTATTGTCCAAGAGCCACATACTAATTTTGATTCGGGTAAGAACTATGCTATATATACCTTGCTGATTCTATCAACATGTACCATACCGATGGACATAAATATGGTTGGAATGAATTTGATATCACCATATATGTCTCACACATGTACTAACGTAGTACGTGATTAAGGAAAACACTAACCACACATATATCATACCCCCATATATAGTATAATATAACACTATCCCGTGTACCTTTGTGCCCACAATCTTTTTAATGTAATGTATAACGATTCTATGAATTATCCTTATCCACTCACTAATTTGACGTCATACATATGTGGCATATGGCATTTATCATACTAATAGCCAATTAGACTATTATGGATCGATAAACTACCATATACTACATCATATCCTATGTCTATAGACTTCTATGGTATTGAGTATGATTAATACCATATAATATTGGATAGGAGTTGGGTAAAGTTAAGCTGGGATCAGTGATCCTATATCAGATGTCAATATAATAGCCATGGCCATAGAATGGTATGGCAAGTTGTTAACTGCAGTGTAGCCATGATACATTTTATGCACAAGGGGGCTTATATGGACTTGGGGTGAATAAATACATTTTATGCTATATTCTTTCACCCTAGGTCATACCAATGGGAGTATATATGGTTGGAATGAATTTGGTATCACCATATACATCTCACACCTGTACTAACGTACCACCTGATTAAGGAAAACACTAACCACACCTATATCATACCCCCATGTATAGCATAATATATCACTATCCCTTGTACCGTTATCCCCACAATGTATTTAATGTAATCTATAACAATTATATGGATTACCCTTATCTACTCACAAATTTGACATCATACATATGTTGCATTTGTCATTTATCGTACTAATAGCCAACTAGACTATTATGGATTTGTAATCTACCATGTACTACATCACATCCTATGTTTATAGACTTCTATGGTGATTGAGTATTATTAATATCATAAATATCGGACAGCAGTCAGGTAGAGTTAAGCTGGGATCAGTGATCCTATATTAGATGTCATTGTAATAGCCTTGGCTATAGAATGGTATGGCAAGTTGTTAACTGCAGTGTAGCCAAGATACATTATACCCACATGGCAAGCTATATGGACTTCAAGTAAATAAATACATAGATGATGGGAAACTAGTAATATAATGTCCATGAGCAATATACTAATTTTGATTGGGGTAAGAACTATGTTATATATACCATGCTGATTCTTTCACCCTGTGTCATACCAATGGGGGTACATATGGTTGGAATGAATTTCATATCACCATATATGTCTCACTTCCGTACTAACGTACAACATGATTGAGGAAAATACTAACCAAACATATATCATAGCCCCATGTATAGCATAATATATCACTATCCCATGTACCTTTGTCCCCATAATGTATTTAATGTAATCTATAATGATTATATGGATTATCCTTATTCACTCACTAACTTGATGTCATACATATGTGGCATATGTCATTTATCATATAATAGCTAATTAGACTATTATGGATAGATATTCTACCATATACTACATCATATTCTATGTTTATAGACTTCTATGGTGATTGAGCATAATTAATACCATGTAATATCGGACATGAGTGGGGTAAAGTTAAGCTGGGATCAGTGATCATATATTAGATGTCATTGTAATAGCCTTGGCTATAGAATGGTATGGCAAGTTGTTAACTGGAGTGTAGCCATGATACATTATACCCACATGGCAACCTATATGGACTTCAAGTAAATAAATACATATATGATGGGAAACTAGTAATATAATGTCCATGAGCAATATACTAATTTTGATTGGGGTAAGAACTATGTTATATATACCATGCTGATTCTTTCACCCTGTGTCATACCAATGGGGGTACATATGGTTGGAATGAATTTGATATGACCAAATATGTCTCACTCTTGTACTAACATACCACGAGATTGAGGAAAACACCAACCACACTTATGTCATACACCCATGTATATCGGACATGAGTGGGGTAGACTTAGGCTGGGATTAGTGATCCTATATTGGATGTCATTGTAATAGCCTTTGTAACAGACTATTTTTCAGTGTCATTAATAGTGATTTACCAGTTTATGAATAGTACCATCGATTCGAAATTTGGTATTCTTTCGATCCAAAAAAATTACTGTGTGTCTAATATTTTATTTGGTATTTTTGGAGCATGTTTGCATGATTTAGGTGAGTAGAAAATATTTCTTGAATTTTTTTGGTAAATTAAGGCATTTAATGAATAGTGATTTTTAGTGTAGTACATTAAGAAATTATTGAGGAATAATTTTGTGGAGTTAATTTAATTAATTTGTGGAGTTAAATAATATTTGAAAGAGAATTATTTGTGGAATATTTAGAGCCATTGGATGACATTACTTAGGACTTGATCTTAGCCATTCATTTGGCATAAAATTAGGAAGTAAAGTTTGACTTTGCCACTTCAAATTACCAATCATTAAGCAACAATTTCACTTCTTCTTCTTCTTCCTCTTCCTCCATTTTCTTTCATTTCCTTACCTCTAAACTACCACTAAACCATGGAATAGTAATTAATTATTAAGGATTAAATAGTAGAAGTTGAAATTTGGAGTTGCCATTGAAGAAGGTAAGTTGTGGTTTTTGAGTTTTATGATTTAATTAGTAGAATTCAAGGTTCATGCATGGGATTAATGCATTAAATCATGCTTCATTCGCTTTCTTTGTTAACTTTTGATTTTAATGGATATTTTTCCTATTTTGAAAAAGTGGGAGAACCTTCAACTAAAGGCAAGGAGAAGCCCAAAAAGTAGAGGTTCTAAGTTTTTTAAAGCTTCTTTTTAAGGTTTGTTAATAATACTTCCAATTCTCATTCAAATTCTTTAAGTTGTAATTTTTAGGATTTGAATGATTTTGAGGATATGTGTAAATTGAGTTGGAAAAATGTATTGTGATTGTTTTAATGTGATTGTACATCCTTAATAAGCATAATGGAATGCTTGCAAGAGAAGGAAAGCACTCCCTTCCCCTTCCCCCTTCCTTGCCTGACCCCTCCTTAGAAGAAGGGTTTGATTTTTGTTCTTGCTTTTGTTCTCCTTTTATTGTAAATGTGTTTTGTAACACCCTCTAACCAATCTTGGAGAACCAGACGGCGGATGTCACATTCGGTGCCGGAGCATCGCCTTATTTCACTTACTAACTCTAGATCACATATTGGAAGTGGTTAGATTTTCATAAGGAGGCAAGCAATTAAAAATTTTAAAAAAAAAAGATAAAATTTAAGGAAATTTCTACGAAAATTTTGCAAGAGTTTCCCCTAAAAATTTACTTGCCACACAAGGAAAATATAGACTCTTCCAATATAATTTCTCCAAACCCCAAAACTCCAATTCAACTCAAATCATTAGCAAGCACTTCTAAATATTCATCCATTACATTTAGATACCATCATCAATCTTATAACCATTCATTTCAAGAGTAATTATTGATATTTATACACCAAAATATAATAAAACGTCATTACTTAATTAATCACAACTCTTAATTAATAATAAACTTAATATGTACAACCTTCACCATTTACAATATATATATACATGCCAAAATCACCATACAAGAAATATTCTACCCAAAATGGTATATCTACTCTGACGTTCCCTTCCGGTCCTCAAAAGGGTCCTCCGCTCCTAACCTGCACGTGATAAAAATCAATACGCTGGGTGGAAGACTCAGTGGTGCTAAATAATCAACAATTTAAAATAGAAAAACATAGCCCAAAAGTAAGTCTCGAAAATGCTTTAAAATACTTAAATATATATAAATTCAATATCGAAATCATATCAATTAAATTTGAACACCATGAAAACCATAAAATAAAAAGAAAAAGATTATAATTCACATGAGTCTTCATTCTTTATAATTTAATAAAATTTCATTCTTAATTAAGGCTCGTACTAAACAGAAAGAATGTAAGTAGATTCGATCGTGGCCTATGAAAATGCCACCCCCATCACATAATCATGACCTGTGGAAGCGCCACCCCCATCACATAATAAGCGCGTCTACTTATTCATAAGGGCTGATAACCCAAGCATGCTCACATTTCATAATACATCTCATCATACCACATTTCAGTCATGTATAGTAGAGCCCAAAATAAATGCATTCTTCCACAAATAGTCTCATTTCTCATTCACCATTTTTTATCCAAATACATTTTAAAATTTCATAAATTGAAATGGACATATTCAAAATAAATATACTTAATATAGTATAAAAGTACCTAAATCAAGAAATTTTTTAGCATTTTCATAAACCTGACCTTTGTTGTGTTCTAAGAGTATAACTGAAGTTATAAGACTTCAAATTAAGTGAAACTTAATTCATTAGAAATCTAAGATAAAATGCTACAAATGTCATGAAGGGACCATAAGCTAGATCATTTTCTAAGAGGGTGAAAGAAACCCAAGAACACAAACCAATAATCCAAACACGATTCAGCACAACCATTTTTGGTATAAAAATCATAAGTTGAGCTATAGGTATTCAAATTAGACACAAGAAGATAATTTAGAAATCTAAGAAGTATAACTACAACTTTTATGAAGAACACAAGATATTATCTTGCCATTTTAGTGGCCAAAAGGGACAATCAATTCGGATTTACAAGTGAGACACCATAATAGAACTAGATTTGGTATTTACATCATAAGTTGAGCTACAAGTATTGGAATTGAACATAGAGCTACAACTTTCATGAAGAAGTAAAAAACAAATGGAAATTATAAAAGGGTAAAAAATGACTTTCAGTCCCACCTAAGTACACCTCTAACATCAAAATTCATCAATTACACATTTCCCCAAAAAAAACAACAAGAACTCAAAAATCATACAAAAACCTAAAAATTGAAACTTAAAGAGAATGGAAGGGAAATTGATATGATAATGCACTAACCTCTTTTTCAAGCTTAAACATGCTTAAAAACTCTATCCTTATCCTTCTCTTTGCCTTTGGTGGAGGGTTCACCAATCTCTCCTTCAATGGCAACTTCAAATCCAAAGCTTACGAACTCCAAATTCTACCATCTATTACTTGTTCCTTAAGAGTTAATTACTTTTCTATGATTTAATTAGGTGGTTTAATGGAGATTTGTGGTAGAAAAATGAAAGAAATGGAGGAAGAAGAAGAGAAGAAGAAATGGCGTGGAGAATGGGGAGGAAGAAGAAAGAGAATGTGTAGATTACTTAAGTAGCAAAGTCAAACTTTGCTTCTTCTTTTCATGCTAAATCAATGGCCAAGATCAAGTCTTAGGTAATCTCATCCCATGGTTCTAAATATTCCTCAAATAATTCTTTTCTAAATATTACTTAACTCCACAAATTAATTAAATTAACTTTCCAAATATAATTCACTATTTATTCCTTAATATACCACAATAAAGATAATATTCATTAGTTGCCGTAATTCTCCAAAAATATTCATAAAATATTCTCTATCCATCTAAATCATGCAAACATGCTCCAAAAATATTAATTAACATATTAGACACATGTAGTAATTTTTTTAGACCGAAATAATACCAAATCCCGGATCGATGGTACTATTCACAAACCGATAAATCACTATTTATGGCACCAAAAAATTAGATTGTTACATGTTTTGAGATGGATTTCCTTTAAATGAGTGCGGTTATTTTGAAAAGAAATTATTTCCCCATTGTTTTGGAAGAAGAGGTCGAACCTTGGTAAGGTGAAGGGCCTATGTGTTTCTTGATTTTTAAGCTTGATTTTAACTTAAATGAGTTCGTATATAAGTAATTTGGTAATGGTTTAAAGCTTTAATTTGAATTCTAATGTCTTAGCATTTTTCATGACTTAAAGAAGGTTTTGAAATGGTAAAATGAGTTTTATGGTTAAGTGTTTAAAGTAATGGATTTAATGATTTTGAGTAATGATTATGAGTTAGTGATTAAGGCATTTGTTGAAGGAAGCCTTTCCTCCTTTGTTTTCATAAAGAGGCCAAACCTTCTTTAGTAGGTAAGGCATGATTTTGGTCTTTTAAATGTTGATTTTAAAGTAATTTAATCTATGTATATGGAGGTATTATGAAAGTAAGGTTTTATTTGAAATATGAATTGATTTTGTTGGATTTTACAAGTTGTAAGTAAAGGAATTTTGAAATACTAAGTATTAAATTGTGAAATGTTTTGCTAAGGGATTTGAACTAAGAAATAAGGTTAATTATGGAAGAATGGTTTTGATTTGTGCTCTACTATGCATGATTGATATGTGGTATGATGAGATATATTTCGATAGGTGAGCATGCTTGGCTTATCAGCACATTTCATTATGTGGAGCTATGATCATATATGCTAGGGTTACCAGCCCTTATAAATAGGCGAACACGCTTATTATGTGATGGGGGTGGAGCTTTCATAGGCCACGATTATGTGATGGGGATGGCACTTCCACAGGCCACAATTATGTGATGGGGGTGGCGCTTTCACAAGCCACGATCGAATCAGCTTACATTCATTCTATATTAGTACAAGCGTTATCTAAGAACGGAATTTTATTTTGCTATAAAAGAATGAGGACCTATTTGTATTTATAATCTTCTTATAGTTTTCAAAGTGTTCAAATTTAATTTATGCGATTTTGATATTTAATTTATATAATTTGAGTATTTTAAAACATTTTTGAGACTTGCTATTTGGTTATTCTTGTTATTTTAAATTGTTGGTTATTTAGCACTACTAAGTCTTTCACTCAGTGCGTTGATTTTTATCACACGCTGGTTAGGAGCAAAGGACGCTATTCAAGACCAAAAGAGTAGCATCAGAGTAGATATACCATTTTGGGTAGGATATTTTATGAATGGTAATTTTGGCATGTATATAAATATTGTAAATGATGGAGGTTGTATATAATAAGTTTTTAGTTTATTAAGAGTTGTGATTAATTAAATAATAACATTTTATTATATATGGGTGTATGATTATTAATAAATATTCTTGAAATGAATGGGATTATAATATTGATGAGGGAACCTAAGTAAAATGGATGGATATTTAGAAGTTCTTGTAACATGTTGTGTTGAATTGGTGTTTTAGGGTTTGGACAAATTATATTGGAAATGTGTATATTTTCTTTATGTGGCAAGTTAATTTTTGGAGGAAACACTTGCGAAATTTTCATAGAAATTTCCTTAAATATCATTTGTAAATTTGTAATTACTTGCCTCCTTATAAAAATCTAACCACTTCTCATATGTTATCTAGAGTTAGTAAGTAATATAAGACAGTGCTCCAGCACCGAATGTGGTATCCACCTTCTAGTTCTCCGGGATTGGGCAACGAGTGTTACATGGTGTAGCCATGATATGGTAAGTTGTTAACTATATATAGTGTAGCCATGATACATTATATCCACATAGGGAGTTATATGGACTTGGGGTGAATAAATACATATATGCTGGGAAACTAGTAATATAGTGTCCATGAGCAACATACTAATTTTGATTGGGATAAGAACTACGCTTTATTTACCTTGATTTTGTCACCTTGTGTCATACCAATAGGCATATATATGGTGTGAATGTATTTGATATCACCATATATATCTCACTCTGGCACTAAAGTACCACGTGATTGAAGAAAACACTAACCACAAGTATAGACTTCTATACATGAGGGTATGATATACGTGTGGTTAGTGTTTTCCTCAATCACGTGATACGTTAGTACACTAGTGAGACATATATGGTGATATCAAATACATTCACACCATATATATGCCCATTGGTACGACACAGGGTGACAGAATCAGCAAGGTATATAAAGCATAGTTCTTATCCCCAACAAAATTAGTATGTTGCTCATGGACATTATATTACTAGTTTCCCACCATATATGTATTTATTCACCCCAATTCCATATAATCCCCCACATGGATATAATGTATCATTATTATACTGTAGTTAACAACCTGCCATACCATTCTATGGCCAAGGATATTACAATGACATCTAATATAGGATCACTGATCCCAACTTAACTCTACCCTACTCCTATCCGATATTATATGGTATTAATCGTACTCAATCATCATAGCAGTCTATAAACATAGGATATGATGTAGTATATGGTAGATTACCTATCCATAATAGTCTAATTGGCTATTAGTTTGATAAATGACATATGACACTTATGTATGTTGTCAAATTAGTGAGTGGATAAGGATAATCGATATGATCGTTATAGATTACATTAAATACATTATGGGGACAAAGGTAGATGGGATGGTGATATATTATGCTATATATAGGGGTATGATATATGTGTGGTTGGTGTTTTCCTCGATCATGTGGTACGTTAGTACAGGAGTGAGACATATATTGTGACATCAAATTCATTCCAACCATATATATACCCATTGGTATGACACAGGTTGACAGAATTAGCAAGGTATAAATAGCATAATTCTTACCCCAATAAAAAATAGTATGTTGCTCATGGACATTATATTACTAGTTTCCCACCATATATGTTTTTATTCACTCCAAGTCCATGTAACCCCCCATGTGGATATAATGTATCATGGCTACACTGTAGTTAACAACTTGCCAATGGGCTATTAGTATCATCATATGTTAGAATGGTATGGTATGATGTCTAATTAGTAAGTGGATAAGGATAATCCATATAATCATTATAGATTATATTAAATACATTGTGGAGACAAAGGTACACTGGATATTGATATAATATGCTATACATGGCTATGATATCCGTGTGGTTAGTGTTTTCCTCAATCACGTGGTACGTTAGTGCACTAGTGAGACATATATGGTGATATCAAATACATTCACACCATATATATGCCCATTGGTACGACATAGGGTGACAGAATTAGCAAAGTATATAAAGCATAGTTCTTATCCCAATCAAAATTAGTATGTTGTTCATGGACATTATATTACTAGTTTCCCACCATATATGTATTTATTCACCCCAAGTCCATATAAACCCACATGTGGACAAAATGTATCACTGATCCCAGCCTAACTCTACCCCACTCCTGTCCGATATTATATGGTATTAATCGTACTCAATCACCATAAAAGTCTATAAACATAGGATATGATGTAGTATATGGTAGATTATCTATCCATAATAGTCTAATTGGTTATTAGTATGATAAATGACATATGCCACTTATGTATGATGTCAAATTAGTGAGTGGATAAGGACAATCGATATAATCGTTAAAGATTACATTAAATGCATTGTAGGGACAAGGGTACATAGGATAGTGATATGTTATTGTGGGTCCCGTGTATAAGTATGGCACAACCCAAGAGGGGGGATGAATTGGGTTTTCTAAAAAATTTTCTTTTAAAAATACTAAATCAGAATTCTATTTGCAGCGGAATTAGAATGTATTTATAAGAGACAAATATTCAATTTAGAGTACTCTTACAACACATTACCAAGATTAGAATGACTATGTGAAGTACAACAATTGAAATTGCAACTGACTCACAAGTCTTCTTGCAAGATTAGAACAGCTCAGTGAAGTAATGTTATCAAGTTTAGAATAGCTTCACAAAGCAACTGCAGGTTTAGAAAGACTTTGCAAAGTGAAGTATTTTCATTTAGAACTTTCTTTACAAAGCTTCTGTAAGATTAGAAAGTGTATTGAATATAAAATGACATATTAGAACTTGAGAAGACCATAATACGGAAATCCAAAGTTCTAATTTTATACAGAGATAGAGCTCATTGACATTTAGCAATGAACCTTAAACAAGGTTGCATTTCTAGAAATATAAACATTTGTGTAAACATAATAAAATCAAGCAAAACTTCAGAAAGGGAAAGAAGATAGACACAGTGATTTATAGTGGTTCGGCAGTAACTCTCCTACATCCACTCCCCAAGACGCATCTTGAGATCCTCCACTATGTTATCTCCTACAAACCAACAATTATAAAGAAATAGATTTAATCACCTAAATCTAACTTTAACCCACTAGATTTCACAGTTTCTAGTTTACCTTTACCCTTTTCTATTTTGCAGAGATAAGAAAACTCAGATCAAGACATTAAAATCTCACACATGGAGAAGGTCTCTTGATAAACTAAAAACATAATAGCTTCTCAACTAAGCTATTACACAAATGTATTTCATTTAAAGATCTCTAACCACAATAGATTACAAAAATCTATATGGAAAGAGCGAAATGCAGTTATAAGCACAGAAGAACATAATACAGATTTAAATTCAGAAACACAAACCTATTCTCCAGAAAGAGATGAAAATTGAAAATCTTTTCACTTGGATGATATCTCTTGAAGAGCAAAAGATGAAAAGAAATTCGAAGGGAGATTGAAGAGAGAGCTTTGAGAGATTTTGAAAGCTTGAACAATGGCTCCAACTCTTGTCCAACATTAATAAGAATAAATAGAAACGTTTTTATAGAGAGATGATAGTTTACCATTTAAAATTTGAAAGCATTAAATAAGACTATCATAAGTTTTGGCCAAAGTAAGGTGAGGCAAGTCGATTAATAAATGAGTCTATCATTTGGTTAACATATTGACGGCAGAGAGCATTAAATGAGGAATGGATAGTGCATTAAACCAGGGTGGTATTTAAAACCAGAAAACAAATTAGCTATAATAGAGTTTTGACAGCTAAGTTCAAAAACCCTACTACAGACCAGAATGCAATAAATAGCCATCAGGAAGATTTGCTCTAAGGATCTTTTGGAAACAAAAATGTGAAGAGGAAGTTTTGATCATTTCCTCCAGCTTTTTATATTAAAAAAAATTAAAATTAATTTTTGAATGAGAGAAGGAAAATAATATTTTGTGCTTATAATCATTATTGCTCTCAAACTTATATTAATTGCCTAACACACATACCATCCCAAATAATTCTTCCAAGTCTTCATGGTCGTCAAGCAAATGTCTTGATGCAGGAAACATAAATTCTTCAATTGATTCTTCAATAACAAAATCTGCAAGAAACATTTTTAGCACAAGAAATAATATATAAATTTATTTTGTTTTAAACTAATCATCAAAATCAAGAGGATAAATAAACCCTGAGCCAACAATTATGCTATAGATGGGGCTATGATATACGTGTGGTTGGTGTTTTCCTCAATCATGTGGTACGTTAGTACAGGAGTGAGACATATATGGTGATATGGTTTGATCAAGTAAAGGAAATTCAATGGAATTCATAATTGTCTCAATGTTAATTTTTTTTCATTATTTTTTGCGGAATATCAAATTCATTCCAACCGTATATATGCCCATTGGTATGACACAGGGTGACAAAATCAGCAAGTTATAAATAGCATAGTTCTTACCCCAATCAAAAATAGTATGTTGCTCATGGACATTATAATACTAGTTTCCCACCATATATGTATTTATTACCTCAAGTCCATATAACCCCCCACATGTATATAATGTATCATGGCTACACTATATTTAACAAGTTGCCAATGGGCTATTAGTATCATCATACATTAGAATGGTATGGTATGATGTTAAATTAGTAAGTGGATAAGGATAATCTATATAATCGTTATAGATTATATTAAAAACATTATGGGGAGAAAGGTACACGGGATAGTGATATAATATGCCATACATGTGGGTATGATATACCTGTGGTTAGTTTTTTCCTCAATCACGTGGTAGTTAGTGCACTAGTGAGACATATATGGTGATATCAAATACATTCACACCATATATATGCCCATTGGTACGACACAGGGTGACAAAATCAGCAAGGTATATAAAGCATAGTTCTTATCCCAATCAAAATTAGTATATTGTTCATGGACATTATATTACTAGTTTCCCACCATATATGTATTTATTCACCCCAAGTCCATATAACCCCCCACGTGGATATAATGTATTATGGCTATACTGCAATTAACAACCTACCATACCATTCTATGGCCAATGATATTACAATGACATCTAATATAGGATCACTGATCCCAACTTAACTCTACCCCACTCCTGTCCGATATTATATGGTATTAATTATACTCAATCACCATAGAAGTCTGTAAACATAGGATATGATGTAGTATATGGTAGATTACCTATCCATAATAGTCTAATTGGCTATTAGTATGATAAATGACATATGACACTTATGTATGATGTCAAATTAGTGAGTGGATAAGGATAATCGATATAATCATTATAGATTACATTAAATACATTGTGGGGACAATGGTACATGGGATACTGAAATATTATGCTATACATAGGAGTATGATATACATGTGGTTGGTGTTTTCCTCAATCATGTGGTACGTTAGTACAGGAGTGAGACATATATGGTGACATCAAATTCATTCCAACCATATATATGCCCATTGGTATGGCACAGGGTGACAGAATTGAAATACTTGCATTGGACCAAGCCCAACACAAGTTGCCTTGTGAAAGCAATAAAACTAAATGATTAGGCTTAAGTTCTAATCCTAAATATGTAAACTACTAAAAAGGATGTCATGTGCCACTTAATTAGGTCATGTGACACTTATTTAAACTAATTCTAAGGCCCAATGTAACATTGAACAAAATAAGCCCAATTTCTTAAGCAAACACATGCAAAGCACATGGCTCTTTGAAAATAAATAATGGGTTTTACAAAAATCAAATTTATTTTCTTTTGGGCCTATTCTTGAATGCACATCATATCATGCTCCATGGGTTGTGCATGCCTCCAACATTGTTACAAGCTTGGGCTCCTTCTTAAGTTCTTCTTCAAGCTTGATGAAATCCTCTTCCTTAACTTTTTTTTATATCATGCTTTGAATAAAACTTTGCAAAGTTGCTTTGAGCTTGTTTGCTCTTGATCTTATGATTGGCTGAAGTGGCATGACCAACTTGTCTTGCTCCTTATGCTCAACCAGAGCACTTGAACTTCCATTGCCATATCTATTTGCATCATAAGGTCTTTGCAGAGTTGTGGCATGGTTGTTCTCTGGTGCATGGTGCACCATCTATTAATCATTTGTTTTTAAACGATGATAGTTTATTGGTTTTTTAGGCGATACATAATGAAGTCAGGGTTGTTAAAGAAGTCATTGAGATTTATGCTTCGGCTTTTGGACAACAAATTAATATGGACGAGTCTTCTCTTTATTTTTTAAAGAATGTTAGTGCAGTCGTGAAACTTCAAATATATGGTGCTCTAGGTGTTGGGAAACAGGCTAATATGGAAACTTAATTGGGTCTTCCTACTCGAGAGGGTTTGAATAAAAAGCAAGTGTTCAATTTTCTTAAAGAGAGACTTTGGCAAAAGTTGAATTCATGGAAGTGTCGTTGTCTATTGTGTGCTAGCAAGGAGGTTATGCTTAAGACTGTGCTACAACCACTGCCCAATTATATTATGTCTCTTTTTTTTGTTACCCAAGACCTTTTGTTGTTGCTTCAGCGACTAATGAATAGCTATTGGTGGGCTAAAGGATCAGATAATGGGAAAGGCATCAATTGGATGAGCTGGGACACAAGATGAGCAAACCGAAGTGCTTTGTTGGTCTTGGTTTTAGGAAGCTCAAGGAATTTAATCTAGCAATGGTGGGCGAACAAGCATGGAAGTTGCTTTCGAATACTAATTCCACAGTGGCTAAGTTACTAAAAGCCAAATATTTTCCAACTATCGATTTTTTTTATTCTCAATTAGGGAATAGTCCTAGCTTCTTATGGCATAGTATATGGGAGAGTAGACTTTTGATTAAAGCCGATGCTTCTAAGAGAGTTGGTACCGACTCCTCCATTCTCTTATGGGAGGATCCTTGGCTATCGTCTACGTCATCTATGAAATTGTCGACTCTAAGACCAGCTGACTGTGAATTGTTCCTGTAGACACCTAAATTTTATTTAAATTAATTTAATTATTAACTTAATTATTTTAATTAGCCTTAAATTAAATAATTTATTTTGATAACCCGTCAAAATATTTAAGTGGTTATTAAAATAAGATTATTGGATAAATATCATTTACTGCATAAATAAATAATGTAGTGATGTCCAATAAAAATTAGCCAAGTGGATTAATTAGATTAAATCTCAATTAATAAGTCAAGCGTCTACGTGGATCAGGTGACACAGCTACAGCCAATGAGAGCTTACCAAATTGACCAATCAAATTACATGAGACTTCCTCAAATCTTTATAAATAAGAGCCCTCCCTTCACATATGGGGACACATATACATACACAAAGACTAGTAGAGAAAAAGATAGAAAAGGAGCCTCGAAGCTCTGTCGAACTCAAGACTCAAAAGTTCTCTTTCAAGTCTAAAGATCAAAGTTCTTCGTCAAGATCAAGTCTCCACAACCCTTGAATCGTCAAATACTCATTCTGCATCAATTCAACATCAAGTCTTTCGGCCGTTAAATCGTGCTCAAAGTCAAGTCCTTTGACCCTTGAATCGCGCTCCCGATAAAGAGAAGAATCAAAGGAAAATCTTCATTGTAATAGAAGATTTCACTAGAGATTGTATCCACTACATCACAAATACAATTTGTATTTTGCAATTATTTGCTTCTTGATTTCAGGAACAAATTTTACGTCTACAGATTTCTGGCACGCCCAGTGGGACCTCTCTACCTCTCATCTCTTCACTTTGCCATTCTTAAAGTTTCAACAAAATCAGCTGAAAGATTCTATGGCACCATGAAAGATCATTTCCACCTCAAAGATTGCACAAATTGGCACTTCAAATCTTCTCAATGTCGAATCCGCTGTCGATTCGAGTCTAGATGCAAAAACCAAGATGAAGTCTGTCGCAGAAATTTATGCAAAGATGACCCCCCTTCCTCAACAAACTATTGTTGCCTCGCCAGTTTGGGTGGAGTCAACTGAGAAAGGTGCTTCCTAAAAGCGATCCACTGCCTCAGCAGCAAACTCTTCTGATGTCATGTCTATTACGATGACTGGAAGCACATCAGCAGAAGAACTGGATGCTCTGAAGTTGCAACTAGAAGCTCTCAATCATGCTCTTCAGGAGAAAGACAACCAAATTGCCTATCTCATGAACAAGCTGGATAGCGTGACTGGGAAAAGTCAGATGCTCAAAAAAGATGAGTCTGCATCAAAGGGGAGAACTGTAACGGACTATTTTTCAGTGTCTTTTTCAGTGTCGATAATAGTGATTTATCAGTCTATGAATAATATCATCGGTGCTAGACATGGTACTATTTCGACCCGAAAAAATTACTATGAGTGTCCAATATGTTATTTAATATTTTTGGAACATGTTTGCATGATTTAGATGGGTAGAGAATATTTCACGAATATTTTTGGAGAATTGCGGCAACTAGTGAATATTATTTTTTATTATGGTATATTAAGGAATAAATGGTAAATTATTTTTGGAAAGTTAATTTAATTAATTTACGGAGTTAAATAATATTTGGAAATGAATTATTTGAGGAATATTTAGAGCCATTGGATGAGATTACCTAAGACTTGATCTTGGCCATTGATTTAGCGTAAAATGAGAAGTAAAGTTTGACTTTGCTACTTAAATGACCAACAGTTTCTCTCTCCTCCCTTCTTCTTCCTCCATGCCAACTTCTTCTTCCTTCTTCCTTCATTTTTATTTCATTTTCCTACCTCCAAATACTATTAAACCACCTAATTAAATCATAGGATTTTGATTAAACCTTGAGAATTAAGTAGTAGAAGCTTGAATTTGGAGTTTCTAAGCTTTGGTTTTGGAGTTGCCATTAAAGGAGGTAAGTTGTAACTTTTGGGTTTCATGATTTATTAAGTCTAATTCTAGGATTAGCCATGGAATTCATGCATTAAGTCATGCTCTTTTCTTTTATAGTGTTAATTTTGATTTTAATGAGCTCTTTTCCTACTTTGAAGAGATTGGTGAACCCTCCACCAAAGGCAAGGAGAAATCCCAAGAATAGAGTTTTTAAGATTGTTTAAGCTTGAAAAAGTGGTTAGTGCAATAATATTCTAGTTTCCCTTTCATTCTCTTAAGTTTTAAATTTTAGGTTTTTGATGAATTTTGATATTAGAGGTGTACTTAGGGTGGATTGGAAGTCATTTTCGACCCTCTTATAATTTTCATTTGCTTCTAAATTCTTCATGAAAGTTGTATCTCTGTTTCTCAGCTTTCCAAAACATCCTCTTATGTTCAATTGCAATACTTTTAGCTCAACTTATGATTTAAATACCAAAACTGGTTCTGTTATAGCGTCTCACTTGTATATCAGAATTGACTGTCCCTTTTGGCCACTAAAATGACAAGATAATATCTTGTATTCTTCATAAATGTTGTATTTCTACTTCTTAGCTTTCTAAATCATCCCCTTGTGTCCAATTTGAATACATATAGCTCAACTTATGATTTTTATACCAAAACTGGTTGTGCTGAATCATGTTGGATTATTGGTATGTGTTCTTGGGTTTCTTTCACCCTCTTTGAAAATGATTTGGACTACGGTTCCTTCATGAAATTTGTATCATTTTGTCTTATCTTTCTAAGGAATTAAGTTTCACTCAATTTGAAGTCCTATAACTTTAGTTATTCCCTGAGAACACAGCAAAGGTCAAGTTTATGGAATTAATTTGAAAAGAAACCATTTCCCATTCATTCTCCACGGTTGATCGAACCCTTGTTTGGTGAACGACACCATGCTCTTTGTGATTTCTATGCTTGATTTAAACTTTAATAAGATTGTTATTAAGTAATTTGTTGGTGGTTAAGATTTCTCTTTTGAATTTTGGTGTTTAAACATTTAGTAAGACTTAAAGAAGGTTTTTAAAGTATTAAAAGAGTTTTATGGTTACTTATTTGAGAAATTGATTTAATGATTTTAAAGAGTGATTTTAAGTTGATAATTAGTACTTTTAATTGAGGCATTATGAAAGAAAGGTTTTTGCTTGAAACATGAATTGATTTTATTGGATTTTACAAGTTGTAAGTTAAGTGATTTTGAAATAATAAGTGTTAATTTTAAAATGTTTTTGAATAAGAAATGGTGAATGAGAAATGAGACTATTTATGGAAGAATTTAATTATTCTAAGGTCTACCATACGTGATTGACATGTGGTATGATGAGATTATTGTGATATACGAGCATGCTCGGGTTATCAACTCATATTATTGGTGGAGCTATGATCATATGCTAGGGTTATCAGCCCTTATAAATAGGCGGACGCGCTTATTATTATGGTGCTTGCATAGACCACGGTGGCCTCAGGTCACGATTGTGTAATTGGTGGGTGGCACTTTCACAGGCCACGATTATGTGATTGGTGGGTGGTGCTTTCACGGGCCACAATCGATTCTACTTACATT